>DWHU01000295.1:0-22052 GCA_018247975.1 Parides photinus
ATTAAAAGATCAACGAGTGTTACTAATATAAAACAGAGGCTTAATGATAAGGAACATTTTTATTTTCGTTTTATGTACTAATGATAAGAAATTGTACATGATAGATAAATGAAGTTAAGGAGCAAATTTATGGATACGTTTTTTTACAACATCGATATTTTTTTTACAGGAAATTGTTATCTGTATGGACACTGATAACGAGGTACGTTTGTTAAATAAGAAATTAGTTTTCACTATCTGGTACACATAGTATATTAAAACAAAATATAATTTAGCGTACATTCACATACTGTTTATCTATCAGCAAGAATCGTTTTCCATCTGTGTCTAGTTTTTGTTATAAAATATTAAAACATGTAAACAGGTAAGCGAGTCTTGGATTTTCAATTACGTAGAAGCTTAAATTATTGAATTCTTTATATTTTATTAAAAGAACTGTTTAGTACGAACTATAATTAAGGCTTAATATCTTTATTGTAAACTTACAATAACTTTATTCTACAAGTTTAGTGTCGATTTACATTTTAAATGCTTTTTAATTTTTTAGCTTATTTCGCATACACGTCCGTTTTATGACATTAATTTTTTTAATAAAATTATCCTAGTTTTATTTTATGCATAAATTTATTTCGGTTATGTGTTTGTTTTGTTACTTATTTATCTGTATTTGTTTTGCAATTTCTTTAGACATCAGTTGTTATCTCTAATCATTATGTAATTATCGCTATTTGCCAGTGTATTTACTACGTCGGTGCACAGATAAATCTCTTAAAGTAACTTTGGTTACAACTTCGTAATTGTTACTCACTTGGTGTAACATAATTAAAGCAAAATGATTATAAAAAATAACATTGTGAGTGGTGGACAGACATCTAAGATACCAGCACATTTATCTTATGGACAATACATAATCGAAAAATTTAGAGAATATAGCACTAATGAAAATAAAATTGCCCTTGTAAGTAAATAAATTATTTAATACTGTAATTTTTGTTTAATATTTTTTATATTCACCGCTAATAAGAAGTACTTAGTATACGAAAAGTTCATGTCCTGTTTAAAAAAGCTAAAATAATTATCAGAGTAACGAAACATAACATCTTACATTTACAAGGCCAAAATGGAATGTAGCACTGTTAATATCATAACTACCTCCACTTTGTTATACGCAGTATTACTACATACAAAACGGTCCTTTCTGCTTTGCTTCATGGAACAAAAAACAGAGCTTCAATGTAATGGATCCTATGACTTTTTTCTTTGGTTAATTACTAATGTTTTAGGTCCACGGTGACCACGAGGAAATTATAACATATAAACAGATTTTATGTGACATTGTAAATGTTGCCAATGGACTAAAAAAATATGATGTAAAGAGAGGCGTTATTGTTGCGATCAGTAGTGAGAATAGATACGAGTTTATGGTGGCGTCAATAGCGATTATATGTTGTGGTGCTACCATAACGACACTGAACCCACAATATACATTGGGTGGGTAATATGATATGATATCTTTCTACCTCTTTAGTTGGTATATAAACAAAATAGTACACAAGTACAGAAACAAAGAATCAAATAGGGTTTCTCATTTATTTTAATTGTTGGATTGCATTTAACAGCTGATATAGACCTTTACTTTATAACTATGCTCTTGATTTGTTTGCTAAATAATACAATCAATCAATTCAGCTGACAGACGCCCACTGCTAGGCAAAGGCCTCCCCCAGGCATGTCCACTCATAACGGGCCTGCGCCGCCCGCATCCAGCCGCTTCCCGCGACCTGCACTTGATCTTCGGTCCATCTCGAGAAGGTCTTCCAGCACTACGTCTGCCGGTACGTGGCCGCCACTCTGGGACCTTGCTGCCCCACCGGCCGTCGGTACTTCGAGCAATGTGCCCTGCCCGTTGTGACTTAAGTCTAGCAATCCTTGGGGCTATGTCAGTGACCGTAGTTCTTCTACGGATCTCCTCATTTCTGCTTCGTTTGCGCAAAGGGACTCCGAGCATAGCCCTCTCCATTGCCCTTTCAGTGATTTTGTGCCTTTTTATAAGGCCCAATGTAAGTGGCCACGTCTCGGCTCCATAAGTTATTACAGACAACACGCACTAGTTAAAGACATAAGTTTTCAGAAATACTTAGTAACTTTAAATATTTAGTAACGTTAAATTAAGCGATTTTTATTTTTAATGTTACTCAAAAATATATACGTCCTTATTGGGTAACACGTATTTAATATAATTTCGATTAACCACTTTAAATTAACTCTTTTCTTATATTTTGTCATAGCAACTTGAAATGTTTGCTGGCAGATTGAAATCCACAATATATTTTTTTCCTTTATGTTACGTATTTTAACATTTATTTCTATATATTTTTAGATGAAATTAAACACGTGTTAAATATCTCTCGCCCTTCTATACTTATAGCATCAGAATTAGTGTTAAATCGTAACCTAATTGTATATAAAAAAATGGGTTGTATAAGGAGATTTATACAAATGAATGGACAACCCGTTGACAATGAAGTCGTTCCATTTAAAAGGGTTCACGTTAACGCAGACCCTTATGATTTTGATGTAGAAGATGTGCAAGGTGCTACGGACACTATATTTCTGCTATACTCTTCGGGAACTACCGGTCTCCCCAAGGGTGTAATGCTTACGCATCTTAATGCGTTATATGCTGCACACAATACGGTGTAAGTATGATGGTAGGTATGGTGGTAGTGGTAAGCCGCAGGCAATTGAGAGTTGCGGGTGACAAAAGAACCGCCAAGCTAGAGGTCTATTGGCAAGGCCGTAGTAACAGCCGTGAAGTAAAATAAACTAAAATGGTGAAGGTGTGTTGTTAATGAACGCGGCTGCCGAACTTTGTCAGCAAATAAAGCATTTAATGTTTATAAAATTACCAGCGATAATTCTAATGACCGAGACGATAAGATATTAAATTTTTATTTTGTTTGAAACGAGCGAAAATATCGTATATCAATGTATTTTTGATTGTCTCTGTGCATTCATGTCTTGGTTTATGTCGATTTTAGTATATAACTAAAAATTATAAAGATAGTATAATAGATATCGAGTAATTTAGTCCTCGGTCTTTTAATTAAAAGTATGTTACAAAAATATTATTATTCGTTAAATATAACGAACAATCAAAATGTTAAAACATGGCTAAATGTTTAGGATTATAATGAAATAATTCAGTAGGTGAAAAATCTTGTTGCCTCTTTACAAAAGTGAAGGGTTTGTTATCCTTATACAAATTCTTTTCGTTTTAGACACGATTCCCCGGAGAGTGAAGCTCGATCTTGTCAATTAACAATAGTACCGTGGTACCACGCTTACGGGCTGATGGCGACATTGAACAATTTGTCTAACGGAAAAATGATTGTGTACTTTCCTGGTTTCTTTCCGGAAAAATATTTACAAGCTATAGAGAAGTACAAAGTAATGCTTAATTTTTACACTTCGTTTAGGAATTATAATAAAGTTTTGTATTGTGTAACATCTTACTACCACCACTGCTATCATTTCTATGCGGTGCCAATATTTCTGAGCTGAACACTGTGCAGTGGATATTATTCTAACTAGTGACTTAATCCATCAGGGGAATGTCGCGCTCGTATGGTTATTACGACGAGTAAAAATATCTTGTAGTTGAAACGTATAGACAAACCTTAAAATTTTAGGCAAAGTACATCTTTAAACATATAATTGTTGAATGTTTATTTTTGTGTAAAATATTTTTTAGCGCTAACTCAGATTTATTCGTTGAAGATACAAAAAACGTTTGTTAATATAAATGCTCTTTTGCAGGTAAATGTCTTGTTCACAGTTCCACCTATGATTGTATATTTCACGAAGTCTCCTTTGATGGAGAAGTACGATATGTCTTCTGTAACACTGGTGTGGTGCGCCGCGGCTCCGCTTTCTAGCGAAACTATTGAAGAAGTCATGAAACGGTACCGAACTTAGTATTTTACTTATTAGGCATTAGTCCTTTGTTTCATGGAATAAGATAATAATTGAAGAGCCGTGATAGCTGAGTGGGTTGGGACCTCGGCCTCCGATTCGGAGGTCGCGGGATCAAATCCGGCGCGCTCCGAAGACTTCTGAGTTTTGTGCGCTTTAAGAAATTAAATATCACTGGCTGTTTCCGCTAACTTGCACTTGGCCAGCGTGGTGTTTTAAGGCCAAATACTCTCTCATTATGAGAGAAGGCCTGGGTCGTGCAGTGGGAACATATAGAAGGCTGAAAAAATTTTTTTTTAACAGTTTTCCCAATTGCAAAGGAGTTTTACAAGCTTACGGAATGACGGAGACGTCAACAGCCGCTACTAAAGATTATGACGATGATACAACAGTTCACAAGCCCGGCAGCGGTGGACCTCCGTTGCCTGGCGTTTCCTTGAAGGTTCTGATCATTTTTTAGTAAAATTTACGTATACTAGATTGGATGTAAATCACGAAAAGGCGCTCCGTACTTCTACCCTTAATTTTACACAATTTACATTTGTTTTCATTCCACAAAACGATGTAACATGCTAAACGTTTACCTGATGAAGTGATACAATATGACGCTAATTAGGATGTTCAACTCTAAATACATTATATTGATCGCTTATGACACAATGTAAAGTCACTTTACCCCAATAATTTTACTGGCTACAATATCCTTTAAACCCGAACACCGACGCTCAACGGATCCTAGAACGATCTGTCTAATATTTCACATTGCTTTTTTGTTTTATGACTCTTATGTAGTCTTGTCTTGAATACAGCCGATCGAATAATGAACCGTTAGGGCTTTACTAGAGAAATTACATGGAGTTGTTGCCCATTCGAAAATGAAAAAAAAAAACTATTTTAAGAGTTGTTATGAAAACTACATATTAAGTATGAAAAAAATATGCAGCAATTTCTTTACAATTTCGTTTTTCAAAAGTAGTTTTTGTAGGTGGTAGACGAAAAGACAAGAAAAAGATTAGCACCAATGGAAACGGGAGAAATTTGCATCAAAGGGCCTATAGTGATGAAGGGGTACGTGGGCGATGATGCCGCTAATCGTGATATTATAGATAAGGAAGGTTTTCTAAAGACCGGCGATGTCGGATATTACGACCGCGATGGATATATTTTCATAGTGGAACGGATTAAAGAATTGATTAAGTATAAAGGACATCAAGTGAGTAACAACGTTAGCTAAATTCCTAATAATATTTATTGTAAGATATTGTAGATTGAGAAAGGGATGCTTAGATGGTTCGGACAACGTAGAGAGGATGCATGAAGAAAGATTGACGAAACAAATTTATGAGGCGAAAGCGAATGGGCAGACCGGTAGGGGTCGACCTAGGCGTACGTATGTCGATCACATCGAGGCAAAGGCCAGGTCAAGAGTACCTACAACCGGCGAGCTTGTATGAACAGAGTCATGAGAGTTGAAGAAGCAAAAGTTGTATGCCTGGATCGTAGTAAGTGGAAAGAAGTAATCTCTGCATACCCCATCGGGAAAGAGGCGTGACTATGTATGTATGTATGTATTTAGAAACAAATATAGTTACTGATCGATGTTTCTTTAATTTTATTTATAACTATCTATATAATAATAATCCTATGATTGAAAGAATATGTTGTAAAAAATTATTATCAATGTTTTAATATTTTTTCATGAATTGATACCAAAAAAATTTATGAAATTTAAAAAAAAATTACCAACATTTAATCTTGTCAGCTTAAATTAAAAGCTACATTTTTTATAAAAGATAAAAATACGCAGTTAAATATTTAAATACGAATGTTTCCCTACATTATGCGTTTCTCTCCCAAGTAAAAAACATTATGGAAACGGTAGCCATTGCAGAAAAGATTTTATGTTATAACTTTATCATTACTCCATTAACAGTGTTATTGATTCTAACTTTTGTATGAAACGAACGCTTTTGTACATTTAAGTCGACGTTACTATATATATATATATATATATACATGCAGGTTTATAAAAAAGATACACATCTTATAAATCTTAATAAATGGATTTTAGGGATTTTTTTGAAGAAAAGACCCGTATTGTGGCCACTCTTCTGTCCTTCCAGTCTATGCGTCCATGTTTGACATTTTTGTCACGTTTTTGACATTTTGTTTTGACATCATTTAAATAGCAAAGAAAGATATATATTATTTTTAAATTAAAAAGTAAGTGGGGGTGAGTTAAGATAGTTATGGTAATTGTTAATAATGAACTGCCACACTTCACATAAAATGATAATTTAAGTTCTCAATTCGTTTCCCGAAATGACAGAATATCTTATATTATATTTTTCTGACAGTAGTGTCAATCGCACTATTTCAAAAACAGAAGTAAATTATCTATTAAGTCGACAAGGAAAAAGTTGAGTTATTATGTGATAAACAATTAAATTATAAAATAAATAACTATGTGGTCCTGCGACATAGGAATTTATTATGAATGATTAATTTTAATTTCAAAAACAACGTCATTGCGATTTATTGAGCAATGCTTCTTAACTTGTTTAATATAATTGGGCAACGGATAAAGGTACAGGTAAGAAAGTTTTGGTGTGATATTAAATGGTGGTTATAATAATTCGTAGGTACCACCGGCGGCTGTTGAAAATGTAGTTTTGCAGCACAGCAGTGTAGCGGAGTGTGGTGTTGCGGGCGCACCAGATGAGATGGCAGGCGAACTGCCAACTGCCTTCGTTGTTTTGAAGCCTGGCTGTAAGCTCACCGAGAAAGAACTGCTGGAATATACAGCCAGCCGGGTTGGTGTAACTGAAATCATAACAATTTAGTTTTTTGAGAATCGTTTGTGTAATGGACTTGCGATGACACAAGCAGGACATGCCCATATAAGGCATTAGAATGTTTATACAATATCACATTGATCTTATAAAAATACAATAAACAAATTAATGCGGGCACACCACCGCTGGCAAATAGAAACGGTGCTGTATTGATAGTGCAGTCTTATTACTTTAATAAGCTATATCAATTAATGTTATACAGTATGCATATTGTTTTTAAATTTTCGTTTCTAAAACTAAAGCTAATAAATGAATTACTTTCGACTAAATCATCATTACCTTGCCCAGTTTCACCCTTTTTCAGAATCGGTACCTAGAATCTTCTATTCTCAACTCAGTTCTTTTCAATTCCGTTACTTTTTCACCCACCTACGCATATTTATCGTTCTTCTTCTCTTTGGTTAAATATAGTATTCTATTCATATAAAACATCAAATTAATGTTGCTATAGTATTTAATTTCTTTTCAGTTATCACCTGCTAACCGTCTTCATGGTGGTGTAATATTTGTGAAGGAAATCCCGAAAAATCCTTCTGGGAAAATATTACGCCGTATCCTCAGACAACAACTCCACGAGAAACGAAGGTGCAAATTGTAAACATTTACAAATTGTTACATTCTTCTGAATTTAAGAATAAATATGTTTATTATGTATTATAATTATAGAATTTGTACTACTTTTTTATTGTTTATTTGCCTTATAAATGTATGTACCGCTGGGATTCTCGGCTTTTTCTTATAATCAATGTGTTCAACGTAATGTTCTCTTTTCAAGCTTGATGGATAGCCCAAGGTAAAAATAAGTTGGTAGTCGATCTCTCTATATTGCGAGTGGATCGCGGTCGCAAATTCAATTATCTTTAATGGATAAAACAACTCCCTCGGCTTCGTAGTGGGTGGTACTTAAATAAATTTGGAAAATTGATAATCTATCGGCAATTTTTTTCACAGCCAGAAACTAAATGCAATTTTGAAGCTCAAATAACTCTTAAGTTATATGTAATCGCGTAGATACATGAGTTTCTTTTTATGTAAAAAAAATTATATCTTTCTTATCATAAACTATACTCAAACCATAGTCTAAAATCATAGACTATATAGCCTACAAGACACGTTGAATGTTTAAACGGTGATTACTCCGTCCGAAATAGCGGTCCTAAGCGCTATACAAATAGAGCCAGTCATTTTAGTTCAGGTCTGGTGGGGATCGATCTATATCTCTTACCATACCTCTAAGGTGTTAATATATTGCCTCATTAATGTAATAGCCAACTACTGTCAATACTTACATATTTCAAATTACACATTGCGTCTTCTTTCAAAACGCAGATTTACTTTTTTGCAAAAATATGTAATGTTATTAAATCAAATGTTCAATACTATATCATTAATTTTTCTATTTTACATGGTTATATTATTAGAGTTTTGATTTTTTTGATTTAAATTCACTTTAAAAACTGTTTTTATCGAAAATATTTGGAAATTAAATGTTGTCATTTTGTTAACCTGATTACAGATCAACTTGTCAACTTACATCTTATTGACCGGCATAATGTGCTCAATAGGATATTATCAGTAAGGAATCCAAGGCCTAAAATACAACAACATCTTTTTAATTCCTTAATCCTCTGTTATGTCACAGAATAAGGCATGACCTAGTTTATACACACCCTGTACATAAACAAGGTTGAGTTTGAAAAAAAAGTTTGTAAATTCGATGTATAAATAATACCTTAGATGAGACATTAAAGCATGGTCTTAGAACCTCAGCGTGTTTCCGAGAAAAAGATCAACAGGGGAAAAAAAAGAAAAAGGTGTGACTGTGCAATTTTCGTAGATAAATGGTCATCCAAAAGAGTATCTACAATCATAGCCAATTTACAATTGATAAAGAATTAAAACAAATGTCTGAATTTATATATATATTAAAAAAATTACAATCATGGATTAAAAACATTCTAGTGTTTAAAAATACCTACAAACCTTGTAGCATTTAACTAGACATCATCGTGATGACGTTGAAAGAAAATAAACAGATTTCACAGGGTAGTAGCGCATCATGGAAACAAGAAACAGCCTTGAATAAATATATCAATTTATGACTTAGTCTTTTAAAGATAACACGCTGAGAAAATAAACAGTTAACTTTAGAAAAACATACTGAAATTTAACAACTTGGAATAATAAACAAATGAGATGGTTATTTTACGCGATCAGTTTAAAATAGTAGAAATGAAATTCGGTTTGAATGTAAACTGGATATTTCATCAACATAACTATACACCTACGTATATTTTATATATCCGTGTCATGAATGGGCCACAAACTGAGCCACGAATAGTTTTATCTTTACTAGGGTATAAAATTTAATACATCTTTTAGCATTCGTAAGTTCATGACGCGTGGAGTTAATCGGTTTAGCGCGGGAGAAGTGCGCGCACCCGACGGGGAAGGCGGCCGGCCACACTCGTTCGGCCCATCCGCGAATCGGCACACGCCACCACTTCAAACTGGCTATATTTTTAAATCGTCTCTACTAGGGAAGTGTTAGCCAGAATCATGTACGGGTAAAATGTCGGGCAGCGGTCAAAATGAGGAGAGTGCTAAGGACGATAGCGGCGAGGCCGGTCGCGATATGCACCGACCGAAGACTGTTAGTACGGCCGTGCGCGTACTAACCGTGTTGGCTTACCTCTTGTCGGTTTCGATGGCGGCTATCTTATTGTCTGTGTACTACGTATTCGTGTGGAAGTCTCCCGAGTTGCCGTCGCAGAATGTTGCGCGACTCAGCGCTCGTCAAAGCGATCTTCATGAGTACCAACAGAACTTTACCGCCGGCAACCAGGCGTTCGGATATCAGGGTATGTTTGGATAAAAACTGTCGTAATTAAGATTTCACTTATTATTTTCATCGAAAATCTGTCTTCAAAATTACAAACCTCATCGTAAAATTACGTTATGAAATGATTATAACATTTAATTGTCATGAAACGTTTAGCAAGGTTAATACAGAAACACTAATATTTTATGGGGGATAAAAACTGTAACATCATCAGACTCTAGCTACCGTAAAATTTTTAGTACAAAAATCGAGAACATAAAATTTTTTATTTGATGTGTGAGGTTAATAATCCATAGTACGCGTTTTCCAATTAATCTTTTAAAGTACCTGTTATCATCATCATTCCATAAAGACAAAAACATTGATCTGTAGAAATTTAATCAGAGAAAAGCGCCATGAACTTATTGTATATTTGTGATAAGTTCATTATAAATAAGTGTCATATTTGTTTTTCTATCTCTACTTTTAAAATCATTATAATAATTCTATCGATATACAAATTTTTCAATTACCTTATGAAGTCATTATGTAAATGAACTTGGCTATTAAGTATGGTTTTAATTAATTAGATTGTTGGACGAAACGTTTACAATTATGTTATTCTATAGCTTGTTTGTACACAGAAATTGATTAAGTGGTGTAAATGGACGGATCTAATTAATTTTATCATCTGATAACTATTTATTATTGAAATGGTTGATTAACAGTAGTTATGGGAAAATACAGCAGGTTTTATGAAGTTAGAACAATAAGAAAATAGACGTTACGACAAAGGGTTTTTTTAATAATCATAAATTTTTTTCTGTATCTTTTATATTCTACTTCGAACGATGAAGTATAAATTGATGTAAGATTTAATTAAATAATGAAAAACTCATTAATATATCCCGTCGATCACAAGACCGCTTTTAATCTGACGTCTTCGAGAAATAGATATACATACAATAACAGTTTGATATGTAATATACAAGCAAATACTTCATAATGTACGATAACAAAATTAATGTGACGTTTTATACTTAAAACTAAATTATTTTCCGTGAATTTAATGTTGGTAGTATACATTTTAATAGTAACATAAAATAAGGTATAGTTCCAAAGAGAAATTCACGAAAGGCACTTGTATGAAGAACAAAGAGCCCATGCGTAGATAAAGCACGATTCGTGCAGAATGCACATGCCGTGAGAACCATAAAATAACAATCTAAGATGTTAAATGAATATTATTAAAAACGACTATCAGGTTAATTCATTCTGAAAACTCGTGCAATTTTAAATAAGTCTGACTAACTTATTTAGACTTTCGGGGGCTCACATTGTAAGACATCACGAGAATCACATATGGAAAACAAACATTGATGTTTTGTAGAAGGTGTACCGTAGTATACGGAACACTGAAGAAGTTATAATAAATAAATAGACATTCACAAACTTACCTTCTACAAGCCACCAAAAGGACAGGTACCTTTCGAAGATTTTAATTTCGATATCAAAAACGGCTCTTTTGTCCATGTTTGCCTTGCCTAGCTTCAACTAAAACGCCTGCTTACTAAATATGCAATTTGAATAAAAAAATATTTTGTTGTAACTTTTTTATTCAACGTAGCGTCGAAACGAGAGAGACTATCACCTGATGGTAAATGATACGCCTGCCAAAACAATTTGGCACTAGTTAGGATGGTATACAATACCTCATTGTGCTCATTGCCTTGAGAAAATGAGATGTTAAGTTTCGATACCTCTGTCATTTCACTCGTTACAACGCCTTTCAAACCAGAACACAAAAATCTTTGTTACCTAGACTTCCACTCTCGGCAACACAGACCTAACCGCCATCACTGCCACCAGTAAACTTGTCGCCAGAAAGAAGCACTATTATATTTCAATTTCAATACTCTTATAAATTGTTATATAGATCGCACATTTTAATGTGTACAGAAATAAATTCCCATCGTCAGGACATCAAGTATCATTATTTAAACAAATAGCTCAAAAACATCTACAACATCAAGACTTACTTATAAGACCATTTTCTTCGACAATAGCTTTATTTTAAATTAACAATTCTTTGTTGATATAAATAACATTTGCTTGTAAATTTCGACGTAGACTCTTCTAATACTGAGTACGCAAAGCCGAGCTTCACGGCAGAATTAATTATACTCGGAAAAAATACTACTGTTTCTACTAGGATAGCGACACCTATCAAAAAACTTAAGCAGTATTTATAAAACTTAAAATCTCAATAACTTCTCTCTGTGTTTTATTAAGGCTTTTTAATACGTTAATTAGACGACTTTTTTTAATAATAAAATAATTGATTAGAAATTTACAAAACAGAGACGATTTTGATTATTGATTGACTTGAAAAAAAATTGTGTTACTAAATACGGATTGTTGAATCTCCTGATACAGCGGTAAGGTGGTATTGGAATTAACATTAAGGTACATTAAATAAACCTAATTATGTCGCTTTACGAAAACCTCTTCACCATGGTTGTACTAATTGCACTTTATAAAATATAAAAGAGGAAGAAAAATCACGTTGGGGTCACCAATTTGGGTAAAATTCTGTTCAGACAGAGTTCCCAATTTGCTACGTGTATGTGTTTAGTTAAAACAGCTCGTAATAATTATTAAAACTTATTTATTACATCTTACAACAAATAACAATCCTCTCTGTTACATATTTTACAAGCTTCTCCTGGTGATTTTGTATTTCCTTAAGGTTTACAATTTCTTGTAACATTTGTTATTGAAAACTGTTATTATTGGATTAATTAATGTTGTCCTTAAAAAATTGCCACTACGGCTTGAGCTCCCATTAAGGCAAAATTTAAAACATTATATTTTTGTAAATACTGGACAAAATGCTCAGTCGCACAGAAGCCTCGCAAGTCGTAAGCATCAAACAATGTTTACTCGCACGTAGTGGGTTTTATGAGGACACTAAGCTTAGTTTCAGTGGAAAAGGTGTAAAGACGTATCTAATCTCAGACTGCGAAGCCTTTAAAACTTCAGGTCATGGAATCGTATTAAAATGTATCAAGAAGTTTAGTTTGTGTCATAAAACATATACCAACTTTGAAAATTTAAAAAAATACTTTTTCCAAAATGGTAAATTTATTCCACACTTTTACTGCTTCTAAAAGACGACGAAGGAAGGTAATAATTCAAGATAAAAACTTCGTCAGATGGAGGAGACAGAATAGTGAACATATTAAATTCAAACGGTTATAATGAATACAAAAAATAAAATTAACGAATAAATAAAATGAAAACAAGTTAAAGTGACCTATAAAATTTAAACTACAAGAAGTTAAAAGTATCGTAAAATTTCAACAATGAAATATACGCGTCCAAATATATCTTTTTTTATTTGATGATGCGATGAGAGGAGCTGGTTATTGGCCTGATAGTGATACACCTATATTAAATATCATTATCATCTTTGTTTTTATATCTAACAATTTTGCCTGCCTATAACTAAAACAATATCGTCTGGTAGTTTCTCTTCTTTTTATTCTTTTATTTTATGTTTCGTTTCTTTTCTTATAGCTACATATTTATTGATGTACAATTTTTTACCATAAATCTATTCAACCAACCTATTTGTAAAAAAAGTAACAAAAATCTGCTTATTGCATTACAACAAACTTACTACGATAAATGTCTTATATTACTGAACAGAAATTTAACTTGGCACTTAAAGAATTAACAGTTTAAGCACGAAGGGTTTCCTGTGATCTAATTATCGGTCATATACAATTGTGTCAACGTGATCTTCACGTCGTTTTAAACACCTTTTACATTATGTCCTTTTCGGAAAGAAAACATTTTATTATTTCGTTTTATAGTAATCAAATTTTTGTAAAACGTGTAATAAAAGTCATTAAAATGTATGTTTTTACAAAAGTATGGATAAATATAACATTTTCTCCCCAAAGACTAGCTTAATTTTACAAGTTTTAATATTTCACATCTTTTAAAATTTTATGATAAAACTTGCATTAAGAAAACTTAGAATTTTTTAAATGTCAATCATGTTGTCCCCCGGCAATCGATGATCGTTAGTCTTTTTTAGCGAACGTAGTTACAATAATATATTAATACAGTTAACATCTGGATACAAATAATAATATTTTTTTAAATGTTATATATATATATATCCCTTAAATTATTTTCTTAACAAAATGAACTGTTTTTCATGAGATCAGTTTTACAATACAATTATATATATAAATATTTCAATTTATACCAGATTGTATTACTCACTGTAAAAACTATGCACTGGTGTGCAACTATTAATAAAATGTACAGTGTAATACCAATCACTAATCCATTTGCCGAGCATTGGGATTACAGTTAATACTTACATTACACTTCTAATTTATTTTACAGTAATCTGTTTCTGAAAAAATCTACAATAATAGAAAATGTATTAAAAGTATCGTGAAACATTAACTCCGAATGCATATGGCGATGGATGTGACAAAACTGAAGAACATAATACGCAGTGTTTTTTTTTTAAATGTACTCATCCCTACATATCTTTGGTAATTAAAAACTTAATCATCATCTTCATTCGCCTGCCCTTATCCCAATTACTTGGGGTCGGCGCAGTATGTCCTCTTCGTCCATTCAAACTTAGTAAAGTTAATAATTTTTTTTTTTTATTTTATATGTTAACTTTTACTGTAATGACATAATTGTCACGCGGCGATACTTAAAGGAAAATTAAATTGAATGACTTAGTTCTCATTACAAGGATTCCAACGGTACGCCCTTTGAGTTTAAACGAATTTAATTCTCTTGTCCAATTCTTGACCGTTTGTGGTCTCAACTTGGAAAATCCATGGCTTCAATTTCATGGTCAGCTGTACGTGACATGTTCACGTATCCTCATATCATCCGATTTATTTGGACTTGGGCCTAATAAAAAAACAAAACCTGCTGTATACACAAGGTGCTTCAATGAAGAGAATTAAACCAAGTGTATCCCAAGTGTATTCCTTGCTGTACATCGCAATATTTACATAGTTTAATTTAATCATGTCTGCTCACACATGATTGATATACATAGTGTTTGTACTTTTGTTGTACCATTTTTGTGTCTTAAAACTACTAATCGTATCTTAAAACTACTTAACTAAATATTTATTTTGTATTCATTGAATTACTTTCATGAAATCATAAATTAAGTTCAGCTAATCTGTAACATTCGTTGTCTGTTAGGCGAAGTTCTACGAATCAGATAGTTATTGTATGTGTGTCATTACCAATAGTTTATACCTCTGTGTATATTGATATATAACGATTTACTTAGTAAAATGTACATTACAAGTGTCTGAAGTCAGTTGATTTTTTTTAACAGTTACCATGAAAATCTGGGTCAGATTAAATAAGACATTTCATTATTTGAAATGGACACTTAATTAGTTATGACAGACCATTTGACACACCTGGTACATCTAAAACGGAGGGATTCAAAAACAAAGTGCACACGCAAGAGACAATATTGTTTCTTTCATTACATTTCAAGAATAAGTTGTAAAAATACTGATGTAATGATAAGCATGTGAGCAACTGTAAAAACATTTTTATATTCGAAACAAGAGTATAAATTTTTTACTTGAAGACTGGGGTGATACTATGACCGGCTATGTGATACCATATTGTCTTTTCGCCTTAAAAATTAAAATATCCTTATTGTTAATTCCAGATACTCTAATAAATTGATGATGGCAAATTAACCTAAAAGTGTTTTGCAAACAGTTGTTAATTACACTAATCAAACTGAAATTAAGTTAATTAATTCTATAAGGTTTTACTGTTTGTGCGTCTTCTTATGTATTTTTTTATGTTATGCTTTATATAATCAGCCATCGAGTTGAATCTAGTTCAACTAATTGGGTAATTAGCCAATAAATCACATAAATAGTTCTTATCATTTAATACTGCAACATATACTTATACGAATTAAGTAAAGTCATGTTACTTTGAAATTAAAAAGAATCGATTTATTTTAATTTGTTTGTATGTATTGGTAATTACTCTTGATTGAAGTGTAAGTTGTAGAACGGTTCCACTTCTTAATGTTCTAAGTTACAATTTATCCTCAACGAATAGTTCCGTAAAATTTCGCTCGCGAATATTGATCAATGGCGCGAAGCGATGCGCGCAGCTGCGCCGGCCGGCTCCGTGTCGCCGACCCGTCCCGGCGCCCTACCGCCCGTTAATAGTTCTCCTGTCACCACCACCATTCCTCCGAATTAACTTTGTTTGCGTATTGTTACGCTCGTACAGCACTCGACACTTGTGACACATGTCACGAACTGTCCAAACCTCGCGGATAAGTACTTACGTGCCGGGTTAAAGTAAGTGGAATAAAAGTTTCTATAGTGTTTCTGCATAAAGTATGCAAATAACAAAAGCTCAATGGGGTGCCACGGGCGACGTATCGCGATCATGCGTCTACGTCAGTAACTGGAATAGATTCACATATTAGCGGACGTGAAATTAAAGGATAAACAAATGAAGTCCGGCGCGGGCCGCACAATGGAACAGCAGTCGGCGTGAGAAGGTGTCAAGCGGCAGACACGGCGGCGTGACCCGCCGGAACGAGCCGGCCACGGCGCACTGCCCTAACTGGGGCATATCGATAAGTGCGCCCTACTTACCCGATTTCGTGTTGGCTGCGGCTCCTCGCGCGGTGCATTTGGCGGCGAGAGCGTTGCGACGATGTCGGGCAAATCCTGTGCTTCCGGCAGCGTGCGCTCCTGCGCTGGTTCCATGCGACTCGGCACCGCCAGCGGGCACGAGGTAGTGCTCGACGCGCTGTACGAACGCAAACGCGACAACAAGAGTGTCCGTGTGCTCACCGTCATCATTTATGTGTTCTGCGTGTCCCTCGCGGCGATCATGCTCTCCCTCTACTACGTGTTCTTCTGGGAGCCGAAGGACGCGCAATACGCGCAGCGCAAGGTGTCTCATACTGTAATGCAGCAAACCAGCACCACACCAATGCCCACATGCTTAGTGCCTGACACTGGTAGGTCACACCGACACGCTTCTCTATCCCTCAACAAATGAAAACTGCTGTAATGTGGACTCTACAGTAACAAACAAATAATTCTTCTTTCATGTCAATACAGGTTTTCATAAATTATTCTTATTATCTCACTAACACGTGCACTATATAATTTAAATAGGTTTTAATATACCACATGAGTTTATAAACCGTTACCGTATTCTAACTCATTAGTAAATTATATATGCATAAATAACTCACACTGTACCTTGAACTACCTAATGTAAATATTGCTTTCACTATTCACTAATTCACAATAATCCTAAGTAGAACTGTAGTTTAGCACAATAGAACATACATATACATAGTATTCATACAGGGTCAATGGAAACCTCCACAATTTTATCCTATTTTGTGTTTTATATGTGTTGTATAGAATAATTATTTCTTTACCATCTGTTACTTCTTGTTTTGTAAGAATTCGTTTAACTCTTTAATTTATATAGTAAAACTAGTTATATTTTCTTGAAATTATTAGATTAGTTTTGTCTCCTTTTTCAATGAATATGTTTTTATCATTTATATTTTTCTAGTATTTAGGGTATGGATTTTCGAATGTTCTTTCTTTTGCTTGGTTTTCTTACTAACGTCTTATATATGTAAATAAGCAAATCAAGAAACGATTTTATTTTACTTTTGCGTTCATTCATGATCCTGTCTCCCCTAAATGGGGCAAAGGGCGTCCACAGTGCGTCGCCAAGTTTAAACAAATGCTTAACACAAAATTGTCGACTCTGTCATACTATAATACAATACCATGTTTTTAGTTATTTATTCATTATCCTTTATAAGGTAAAGGAGAAAAAGACACAATGAAACCAAATATTACAAATGAACCTAGGGGCATTACTGCTTTGGTATGTTCGATATTATCAATATTGGGTGAACCAAAATAGATAATGATAATACACAAATTTGAAATTCTGTATTTAAAAATTTAAATGTCAATGAAAATATTTTTTTTTTAAAGAAGTTACCTGATTTTGGTCAAACGATATGCACATTGTACCGTAATTAACATAACCGCTAAAAATTCATTAAATGTTAACGACAACTATTAAACAATTTTAACGCCTGCGCCCATAAAATTTACGTCAAAATTATAGTCCTAATTATAAAATATATTATGCGGTACTAAAACTATAAAAGCTTTGTAATTTCATGGAAACTTCTACAGCAATTTCACGTTTATTGCCGTTTTATGAATGCCTTGTTTTGTACTTCAAAGGAGTATATTCGCAATAATTTCTAACGAAACATTTTTTTCTTTAATTTTGCATATGATTTTTGAAACCGTTTTTAAAACATTGCCTGTTGCTACATAGCAACAGACATTTTATTTGCCTTCCTTTACAACAGAATTCGGAATACAAATGTTGTGCATCAAAATAATGATTTAACGGGAATTACTAAACCTTACAAATGTAAAGTTGTAACGCACATACTACACATTGCTAAAGACTTGTTCTATGATTATGCAACGTGTTTATAAAAAATGAAACCGAGGAAATGCCTCGCTATTTCCTGAAATGAGGCTTCACTTTAGTAAGCAAGAAGGTCTTGTAAATGAGACTGACACGCGAACAGTGTCATAATATTCTTTACAATCTAAGAAAATGTACACCTATTTTTAATCTTTTTTCAGCTTTTATTTCAAAAATATTCAGTGCAATAATTTAAATGAAAATTCCAATCCAAAATAGGGAAACAGATTTACGTTTTAATGTTGTAATGCAGTTGTATTTCAGAGTACTTCCTGTAGACATATTGTGGAGACATGTTAAGTGCATAATAAGGCAAAATTTGTAGCGATCGTGTTTTCGAAACATTGTTTGTTGTACTTATATGTACAACATCGGAGATCAAGAGAAGACAATCGGAGAACCTTGTCGATATACCAGCAAGGTTCTCAGATTTTTTATTAGATTTTATGGCCTGGTATCCTGATTTTAGGCAAAGGTTTTCCAGATTTATATTTTGGAAATACTTTGTCCAGTTTATAAAAAAAATACATAAAATTTTTATCATGTAGTTTGAAACCAGTCAGGTCCGGTTCATATTCAAAATAAATTAGACTGAATAGGTGTTAGCTAAAACAGCAAAACGTGTAACTCATTTAAATATTTTGTAATTTATTAGAAAATTAAAACATAATTGATGAGATGGTTAGCTCTAAAATGTCGAAATAGGAGGCTATCCGTCCAGGCGGCTGCAGCTATAACTCTAAATATAGCTGTAGGTAGTTACAATAACCAGCACTCGGCAATTCACTGATCATGTTTATAAGATATAAATCAAACAGTGATTTCGGTTGAATTGCCCAGAATAGCCCGCCTGCCGGCACTTACATGTACCACTCTTGCAATACCGATCATTGCTGATATATTTTATTGATAAATTTAATTAATAAATTTTACTTAGAAGTCAAAAATAAGCATTGCAAGTACACGCAAGGATCGCACGCAACACACGTGCATATTCGTCTATAACATACTTCAAAATTATGGTTGAAAGTTAAATTAATTATGAAATATTAAAAAAATTATTGAATATTTATAAAAACAATATTTACATTTATTGGTTAATGAATTGGATACCACCTACGTATTTTTACTGGCTTATATTGTCTACGTTCCTGTTTATTTATTTTTTATTAATTTTCGTTATAATACAATTAAAAAGTGTTTTACAAAACGCCTGTGACATACACAATAAACAATTTATTTTGATGTCTTTCAAAACGATAAAATTTTATTCTAATTATTAAGTAATGAAATATGTACTATGACGGAAATATAACTTACTGAGTGTTTCAAATAGGTGTATCATGTATAATCACCGGTGTCCGTTATTATTTAATAAAAACCTACAATTAGGTAAGTTTACAAGGCGTGCTTCTGTCAGAAGTTTATGAGAGGTGCATGTTTTTGATTTCTGTATATATAGTATATAATTAATAAGTTTACTTTCCGTTTATCATTTAATTTATTGTTCACATTGTTACAACGCGTAAACAAATGTCTTTAAAATCGTAAATTAACACAACGTGAACTAATTTTTTACTTTATTTCACTGTAGAGATATTGTAGTACTGTTTGTGTTGTTAAAAGGCAAGGGCTTATAGAAAAATATCGATTCGATCCCGTAAAAGATATGTCAGTTTTGTTTAGAAACATTCCCGACCTAGACCTAGTGCTTAAATTTTATAGAACCTCTTTAAATCAGGTAATGTCGTGTCGTCTAAATATAAACCAAATATTTTAAAAACGACAATTTATTATTTAAATTTAAAGTTATATTACATTAACGTCACTACTACACACCAGATTCAAATTCACCGGATTCTTGATTCCTAAAACTCGTGAAACTCTTTAATGTATGCAATTTTCTTGTATCGCATTGTGATAAAATTTTCTAATAAAAAATCAGTATTAAACATATATATTTTTTTTCTTTTATAGGACGAAGCAATACCACAGTGAACGAGACAACCACCGATCCAATACCTTCTGATCTTCTAGAGCCAACATATAAGAGCACAATAGAGCCGACGAGCCCCGATCTTCCCGAAAATTCAACTAGCGAATCTTCTTCTCAACAAACGTCGCCCTATTACACTTCTTTCGCTGATTCCGCAACTAATAACACAAATATTTGACCTACGGAATTTAACAAGCTACTATAGCGAACAGACTGTTATTAATTGCAATCCGAGATGAAAGAACAGTAGCAAATATAAACAATTTTTTGAAGTGTAATATATAATATTAAAAAATATAAGTGCAAAAGTGAAATAAAAATCTTCAAACGTTACAGTAACAAAATACGCAATGTGAAAAATATATTTAAATGAATATGAATGCGTCAAACTGTCCTTTTTTTAAATTAGTCGAAGAATGTATGGAAATTGCAATATAATGTTTTATGTAATATACATAAAGTTTCCTTCAAGATTTCCTGACAAATGTAGTGATTCTAGTCATATATAATATTAAATATGTTATTCTCTATTATAATTCAATACTGCTTCAGTAAGATATTTTACATATGTTCAGTTAAATATTGTGTAGTATTAAAAAAACATATATTTATTTAAGAGTAAAGAATTTCTGAAAAACATTTTTATAGTTTCGAAGCAAAAGACATGACAAACTACGAACATACTGCCATTTATTATACTGTCCTTAGTTTTAACTGTTTTTTTTACGTTTAAATTATCAAAAATTTTAAATGTGGTCATCATTCATTGTCCTGCCCATTTCCCAATTCTCCGTGCATTTCTGTCAGACGCTAACTACTCATTCACCCCCTTGCACGGCATATCAACTCTCATACAATCCATCCATTTTTTTCTTTGAACTTCTTCTTCCTCTCCAACCAAACACATTCATACTAAAAACTTTCTTTATTACATATGTTTCCTCTCTTCAAAAAACATGTCCGTACCAGGACATACGATTTCCTTTCATCTTTTCTACCACAGATGTCACTTTCAAACATCCTTTTATGTACTCATTCCTAATCTTATCCATTCTTGTGACTACACACATCCACCTTAACATTCTCATCTCGGCTGCATGCAATCGCTTCTCATCCTTCCTCTTACTTACCCAACATGGATCAGAATCCATACAATACGACAGGTCTTACAATAGTTTTATAAATTTTGCCCTTGATCCTTAGGGGAGAGGTGGGATAGTTGATCCCTGTTTTAGTTTTCTTTTAGTAATTCCAACCATTTTCATAAATCTGATTTTTTTTTAATCACACATGTATCCCCGTTCCATACTGCCAATTATGTACCAATACAGACCTTCTTATTTATTGAACAAAAACGACAAAACGGTTTTTAAAAACTCCGACACAAGGATCAACTAACACTCCCTATGGGGATACTTGATCCCGGTGAGTGGGTTATATGATCCCGGAGGATCAATCATCCCACCCGCCAAAGTTTCTGCCGTACCTAAATTACTAAACTATTTGAGAACAGGAATGAAATAAGTAAACTTATTATTATTAAGTTGTAATTAACAATTCGAAAGATAAGTAGGTCCAAAATAAAAAAAAATAAAAACACAGACAAAAAAACAAATGGGAAAATTATTCGAGAAGTGGCACGGAATAAATCTCTCGTGTTTTTGAAAATCTGGTCGGCTCCGGCAAGTGTCCCAAAATGTCACCCCACTCATAAAATATTTCGTCTTCCCTTGCTGGCCACTTCCAAAGCCTTCCACTTTTTTCCATTGCTCTTATTGTAGCCCCATTTGTATGAATTTTAGTGATTATT
>DWHU01000296.1:0-22011 GCA_018247975.1 Parides photinus
TTAAAGAACACTGTTGTCTAAAGTAAAATAATCTTAAAGTTTTATAACAAATTATTACAAAAGTGCCTATTAACTTACGTCTATATTCCTTATTAACATCCATAGCAAATGTGTGATATATAGGCCCTATAATTTCATTCATTCCCTGAACATAACCTTGTCCAGGGTTTAACTTGGCATATAAAAATAACATTCTTTCCACAACCTCCCAATGGGCCTCACAGCCTTCATTTAAAGGAGCGTAATCATCTTTTGTGTCATCTGTATGACATATTTCTTTTTTGAGCTGTAAGATAAATTTGGAGATGTTAAATTATTCACAACAATATCATATAAGTACTGGGAGTGGAATGTTCTATTACCATAGCTATACCTAGACCTCGTCTCTCCCATGTGCTACTATTTAAAACAGACCTTTCCACACGTTTATGCAAACATTTTACTCCATTGCTATTAACTACCTGTGAGAAAATATAAAAAAAACACATTAACTCTAAATTTGGTTTTGCAAGACCCAATTGTTTTAGTAAAATATTTAAGTGTCATAATAAAATTGTAAGTCATAATAATTTTCGATAAAAATAACTTTTAAAATAAACTTGAGAGGCGTTGGATATAACTGGACAAAAAGCATTTGTTAATATTGCCTCATACAATCACTTATTTTTTGTAACACATATTAACAGCACTTTCCAAAGTTTTATAAATTATGTAATAACAGTTCTTATGTATTACTTTATTTACAAGTATATTTAGGACACCCAAAATTAAGAAAGGAATGATAATTGTGATTGTAAAGTACCTCTGCACAAGGAAATTCTGTTGCAGATTGAAAGAATGAAATCCCTGGCCACAACCTTCTAACATCCTTATCAATCTGTGATAAAACTTCATTGTCTTTAAAGTAGTTACACCAAGAGCTATCGGGATTGATATTTAAAGGATGATCACTGGGATGGTTGCCTGGAGAGACTATTATTTCATCTGAAATAAACAAATACTCAATATAAGTAAAAGCATAATAGAAATATTGCAGAACCAATAAATGTACTTTAATAAATAGCTGTGTGACGCTATAATAATAAGCTGGACAAATCACAAATCTTACTTATAAATTGGTTGTAAAGTTGCCTTTTCTTAAATAAAGTTGATTCTATCATAGATTTTTCTTTTGGCAAATAATGCAGCAATATTCGCCAAATCATTGAACGAAGTCCTTTGTCATCAGGAATACCTTCAAAACACATTTTCATAAAATGTTAAGTTTATAGCAATTAAACTGATTTATTATTCAATTCTCTAGAGAAATCTAGTAATTAAATTAAAAAATGGTTGTCATTAGTACCATTGAACGCCAACTTCTGTAACTCGCCAATGTCAATGACATCTTCCTCCAAAATTTTTTCAAATGCTTTAATTCTGGAAGAAAGAAATAATGTGAAAATGAAATTTAAATTATTTACAGAACAAGTAGACAAGCAAAAATTAACTGATGAAATAGCAAGCACACAAATAGCATAAACTTGAAACTTGCAATAAGTCACCAGTCAGAAGAAAATTTTGTCCAGTACTAAACTAACAAAGAATTAACATAGTTGTTGCAAATTTGATTTTTTATGGCGATACGATAATTTATACAAATCAATATGTGTGTCTAGTAATAAATATGGTTAAAAATATATGAATTAACACTAACATATGGCCCATTTGTAGGATATTTAAATATAAAAAAATAAGGCAGGTTAATACTTTATTTATGTACTTTGTAGACAAATTGAAAGCAATTTTGTAAAAATAATTAATATTTAAACTTAAATGAAACACAAAACTACAAGTTAACAAAGTATCCACAACAAAAAGTTTAAATCGATTATCCGTTTTATATTGTTCAATACTTAGACTTGTCAAATAATGTCAAGTGGTGCAACAAATTGCATAGGCTAAAAATTACAATATTTCTTTTATTTACCGTAGTTTGACGTTCAAGTAGTACACCCCCTATTTTTAACATTGTACCGTTTCAATATTTAATATAATTTAGTACGTACAATATATAATCGTCAATAAATATATAAACGTAAATGTAATCAATTCGTCTGTTATGTATACCTTTCTTTGTGTAAACTCATTTGACAGACAGTTATTATACTATAATTCTATTACAACTTCCACGTTAATGAAACTCAACAAATAAGAATGCAACCTGTGAAATTAACGCAAATTTCTTTTTTTAGAGTATTTACTTCGCTACACACACGCCGATGTCCACACATACTACAAAAGTGATGGAACATTAAATCGATGTGTTGTTCACAAACATCAATAACAGAGTATTTATCATCGACGATATTTCGAATTTTGTTATATAGTTGAAAAAAAAAATATAATTTTATTACATTATTTATTAATATTTAAATATTCATCTTATCGCTTTTATTTATTCCTAATTGTTTGACATTCGTGGAAAGCAGTGTTCATATCAGAGTTACGTACAAGTCGAATTATAATACTAAAAGGTTAAAACTCGACAATTCTTGGACGAGTTATCCGAATATCAATGTTTTACTCTTGGTTTTTACACATTCCGTCAGAAATGTCTAAAAAAAATCTCTGTGACAGATTTAGCACCTATAGTCTTTCATAATTACATCATAAAATAGTAACTGATTTCCAATAACAAGAACACAAATGCAAGCAAGGGAGGTTGTCGGTCAGAAAGTACTGCATCAAATTATTTTTTTTTTAATTTAGTATAGAGACTGGATTAAAAATAATTTAGAAAATTTAAGGTGAGTATTGATTAGTTTAGTTATTATGAATTATAGCCAGAAAATATCGATTTTTAATAGCATCTAGGAAAAGTAGATATTATTCGGATAGTAAGCTCTACCGGTAACAATATTGTAGTACTCACATTTTGTTAGCGTGATTCCATTGCGTAAGTAGAGATGGCGCCCTTTTAAAAATTTATTACGACGTACGATTGGAGTAAATTTCTTTTACACACACACTTCATACTTAATCAGTATAAAGAAAGGCTTCTTCAAAGTAGAACATATGTATACGTCCAATGAGTCACTTCAACCTATATTAGACGTAATGTTTCTGTACTGTTTATTAATTGTAATTACATTAGTGATTTCCACCAGCTTACTAGTAAGTTAGATCGAACTACTTTATTTCGGGGTAAAGCCATTTGAGTATAACCTTTCGGGATAAATTTTTAAATTCTATGTATACTTTAAATGTTATCAAAATATTGACTTACCTGCCCGTTAGTCCCAAATTATTTTACTAATAATCGTACCTGCATCAAAGATTTCTGTCTTTTACAGTTGTCTGATGACAAATTTTATTTTTATTTTGTAATAAAAACTGTAAATAGAAAATCGGCTAAGTATAATACACTGCATAATACCGATAGCAATCCCATGTCTAATGTTTCTGCCGAGGATTTTTTGTGAAAGTCGACAAAAGCTATAGCCGCACAAAGTGAACTAAGGAAGGCTCCAACCAACAGAAATGATGCTTCGATGTGAACGTCGGAGTTGATGTGAAGTCCTACTTCGCAAAGCAATCCCAAGGCGATAATAGCGAAACTTCCGTACACGCCAGATTTTATAAATTGACCGAATGCATATAATTTTTCATTTTCAGAATTGAGAAAAAATGCTACAAGCATAATAATAAAATTAACACCACGTAGAAACATTTTCACGATATTGTGGCTCATCGTAATGCATTTTAAATTATTTCCTTTAATTTATATGTATATAGAATATGCTTAATAAAAATGTAAAATGATACTGATGGCATTTCAGACAAAAAGAAAAATTGACTGACAGAACTTCACAATACGTTGTTACAGAAAAATAAGATAACTTTTTTACCAATTTGTCACGAAAATGTTATTGTTAAAAAAATTAACAAAATATCATGGTGAGGTGGTGGATTGGATCAGGTTTAATTTCTTTAGGTATAGACTGCATAGATTTTGTGTAACAAGTACAAAAAATAATTTGTTCTCTTAAAAGGTGTATAAAATCGTTGTGGTATTTGTAGTAAAAAAAATTAAGATATTTCTTCACTTTCTATTTTATAATTACAATATAATTTTTTTTTCAAATAACTTAATTGTCTATGGTTTTTAAAGAAAATTACTGTTCATGTAATTGGGAATTGTCATTTAAAAGACGAGAATTTTCTTTGATAATGCTTCATACAAAGAACACATTTTAGTTTTAATCTTTTGTGAGGGGTGTACACGAAATATGTATGAATTTTGTTTATTTTTATTTTTAGTTACATCTTTATCCACATATGCCGATGAAAATCAAACAAACATCAAGTTCGATTACTGCTCTCACCCGGACTGTTCTTTGAAAAATCAACATACTCTGTGTGCTGCAAATAATAAAGGCAGTCCAAGGCTGTATGTGTCTGGGATGACAACGTGGATGAGATATCAGATACTGTTACTACATAACAGACACAGGGATAATATTGCTATGGGTTTAGAAGCGGCTCAACCCCCGGCTACAAATATGCGGAAGATGTATTGGGATTACGAACTGGAGGAGATGGCCGAAGTTTGGGCACGACAGTGTCAAAAGCGACACGACGAATGTCGGAACACCATCCGATTCAATGCTCTGCAGAATATGGACGTGCGTCCCGTGGTACCAAGAGTAACTGAAGCCCAATTACTAGCCGATGCAGTCGGTGCATGGTACTCGGGATCAAGATCTTTACCACCTGAAAATGTATGGTCATTTAAACTCAGCAATTGTAGCGCCCCCGGTGGATGTAATGCTCATTGGTACACGGCCGCGGCTTGGGCCTCCACGTGGCGTCTGGGATGCTCACAAGCACTCTGCACAGTTAGGAAACCGTCATGTGTCCTATTTCGTAAGAGGCGACGTACGCGGCAGTACGACGACATGACTGATTTAGATGAATTTGAACCAACAACTACAACAACAACCACGGAGAATATTCTGCGTAGAACGAGATATATGACTCCATCGAAGTCTTCGCGGTTCGAAGATTATGCCACAACCGTCAGAGACGAAAATGTAGAATCTCCATTGTACAGGGGCTTTATAGATAACATGTCAAAGAGAAAGCGAAGAGATCTAAAAATTATTGCATTCACCTTTTGTAATTATGGTCCCGCGGGGAACATAGAAGGTTTTCCAATTTACGAAGCCGGCACTACCTGCGGCAATTGTCCACAGGGTACTCATTGTCGAGATCGCACGCACAGGGCCCTGTGTTCAGTTCTCAACGACCCGGACGCACAAAATCCACCTCAAAATAAATTATTAAAAGGAATATAATCTGTTCAACTTAATACTATTAGGGTTTTTTTTTATTATCTTTATGAAAAACTTCAGTATCTACTCAATATAATTATAAGCATTTTATACTTTTTACTCATTAATTATTCCTTTCAATACATGAGTTTATATATTTTAGTAGACATATGCATAAATAGTTACTATACAATACTGTACTACACTATTGTGACTACAATATGTTGACAGCTGAAACACAGCTAAACTGTTAAGGCCAACATACCAAATTCCCAATTACGAAACAAACTATATGTATTGTTTAAATCGTACCATGGACCTCTGTGTAGTAAAACAAGCGCAGTTAAATTTTGTACTATATGCAAATGGTATAGTAATGCCTTACAGTTATTAAAACTCTTTTATAATGAAGTACATCTTTTAGAACCTCTTTCATTTCAAAATTGTCAAAAATTAAAACTAAAACAACTTTCAACCTAACTACAACGATTTATGGAAGTGTGTCATACGTATTATTGTTTAGTAAAGATATAATTGTAATTCAAATTTAATAAAGAAAAACTGTTGGAAATGCTGTCCCTAGCAAAAGTTCGCATTCATGGAATGCAGGATGAAAATTGGATCATAAAAGACAAAATCAATCAATATCGAGGACTTATTAAATTATATGGTAAATAAGAAAATAGTTTTTTATTCTAATGTATAGTAATCACATTCCTCTATATACTGAAATAATAATCGCCGTTATAAGGCATTTTTTTAAACAATGATATAAAAGCATTTGTGGGCTGTGCTTTTAGTACATTCTCTCCTTTCTCATAATTATGATTATATTCTTTCGTTAACAGCTTTCAGAGTTTAATTCTAATATTTTTTACTGATTTATATTCTAACGATGGCGTTACATAGTGTATAACTTCTTACTGAAATCTAAAATGTCCGCTTTGCTGTTCTTATCTGCAACTTATTAAAAAGTTTGACTCATTTCATACTTAAGGACTTTGCTATCACAAACTTCTGTTCTACGTAAACAGTACACTTTGTGTTAACTATTTTGCAGTATACCTTTAATACCTTTCACGCTGTGGTACCATAATGAATAGATAAAAACGTCTTGTGTTATAGTAACAATGTTGAATAGTACGTATTGCATTTGTAATTGTAGAGCGTGATCGCAAAATCCATGAAGGTGATTTGGCTAAACAAAAACGACGATATTCTCGTGACATTCGTCAACTGCGAAAGGATATTACAACAAAAAGGCAGGAACTCGGCGTGGCTGTATACGGAGATAAGCAATTTCTAAGGAACGCTTTTCAAGAGCACAGAAGATTGCAGTTAACGTACATGAACAGTCAAGCCGATGTAAGATCAACCATGTATAACATTTTATAAGGTTTTCTTCAGATATCGATTATTGTTTAACTTTAGTACGGACTACAGTAATTTATGTTTATATTAAGCGAATGAGAGAGCATGTTTGTTCGAGTAAATATTAATGTTGCTTGTTGAAAAGTTATTAAATATGTGTATTTTTTTCCCTCAAGTACATATTTAAATGATTACTTTTAATTTATATTACGTTAAAATCGGATGAGTACATCATTGCAAAGGTTTTTCGCAGAAAGTTTTAGAGAGTATTCATCAAGAAAACTTTAATAAGCGAAAACAACTGGACCGCATTAGGTTTACAAAGAAGAGGAAAATGGAGAATTTTCGTACAACACAAGTAAGTTGTCATAATGATTTTTGTGTATTTATTAAATAATAGATTATAAGCAAACGTAGGATGGTTCTTTTCTAATTGTCATTTCATGAAAAAGAATTTTTTTAATACAGTTTCCAAAATTTTAACGGTTATTGTATAATTTTTTAACCAGCAATAGACAGAGGTTCTCAATTAACTGTAAGATATTCATTGTTAGAGATGGAAGAAATTAGAAAGGGTTTCGTGAAACTTTGTTTTGTCAGTTTCTTATTGGTCGAAACATTTTAGTTGAAAAATTTATATTTAATTAGTAGTTATATGTTTATATAAGACATGTTTGTTTTTGTCAGCTTGTGTCAGCAGAATTGCGCGATCGTTTATTATACGAGGTTGGAGGAAAACTACCTGCCGAAAAAAAGGAGCAAGCTGTCGCGAACTATGTACAGCGTGCTAACATTAAAAAGAACGCCGCATTGGCAATTAAAGTTATGTATAAGAAGATTCTAGATATTCTTAAAAAGGTAATTACTTTACTTTCATCCATATTACTATAGAAACCTTTTTTGTACAAATTAATATTTCTTTACACAGGATTCGTCATATTTTACTGTAGTGTTGGACGCTTTGAAATTGGACTGCAGAGCTCAAGGTAAGTGCTTAATGGGTGCTACAGAAATGGGTCAACTTGCAATGGAATATCTAGACGATAGAAAGTACGAATTTAATCAGCTCGAAAAAGAGATCAAAACCAATATGAAGGAGAGGGAACGTACATTGAAGCTCGTCAGAAGGGAAGTCGCATACTTAATCAATTCCTTTCCTCAGTTGATACGTAAAGAGGCAAGTACATTTAATTAATTTAGTTGCATTTGTACGTTTACGTATCGTTTACATTTTCTTAACCAATTAAATTTAAAAATATAACTTATAAGTAAACTAAGGAAAAATATCATCGTACGTTTGTTTGTGCGTTATTTGTTGATTATTTTTTCCACAATTTACTTTATGTAAATTTAAATAAAGAAAAGAGTTCTTAAGCAAAATTTTTGTAGATAAGCTACAGCATATTGTTTTTATAATTAATATTTTTTAGGAAGCCACGAATCTTGATGACTTGTACGAAGAAGAGGATAATGTTAGTCTCCATTCTGTGCATTGGGAACTTGAGGAGGTTATGGGCATCTGTAAACGTCTTCAGATAGGAACTTTAGTTTCATCCTTTGATAAAATATTGCTAAGGTGAAGCGTTCTTTTACTTTTCATAAAACACGGTGGGGAACTTCAAAGGCTTCCGTTTAGATTAAAGTCTAAGGGAATACTTTGTTACATGTTCTCTCTAGTTTTATTAAAAATGTTACAATTTTTATGAAATTTTCAAGCTCATGTATTATTAAGTTTTAGTATATATTAAAATATATCAGTAATGAATTGTAATCGTATGAAAACTTAAAATATTAATGTAAATAAACATTTTTAGACTAAAGGAACAGAGATATCAAAGTGAACGGCTAACGATGCAACTGACACAAAATAGTATGAAAAGGAATGCATTGATCGAGGATCGTAAACATGCTATATTAATGCTTGATTCTTTGAAAAACATTGGACAAGAGCAGACTGCCCAGTTAGTCTCGGATTTGTTTTTAAATTTATAGAAATCTTAATTACACTACCGTTCAATGGCTAAAATAGATTTTGCCCAGACTGTCATGGGTAACAAAGTCCTGCGGACATTATTATATATATTCTTATTTTTTGTAAATGGATTATGATACGTTAGAACATTTTAGATATATTATGGAGAAAAACAAACTGAAAGCTTCGTTGGAGGCGGAACAGAGGGAAGAAAAGAACCTTACTAAAGCCTTAGATGAGAGGGGTAAACTAATAATCGAGATGAAGACTTCCTTGCAGCAGATAAATCAATTGCTGGCGAGCGTCGGTAAATACTTCCTTTGAATAATTTCCTATTACTGACAGTCTGTGATACAAGTATATCTTAAGTAAAACAATCGCGAGACGTTTTTTATTACTTATATTATAGGTTCCTAAAATGTTTCTCAAATGTTATAATGTAACATAAAGGCTCAAAATGAATAACCACCAAAATGAGTTTGACAAAACTTATCTATTAACTTTTTATTTCTCGCATGACTATCATATAAACCGATTTTAATGAAATAAGAAGTTATGTCAATGTCGCAAAGAGACACTTGTATGTATTTGTATGGATATTTCAGAGTTCCATTTAATTGGTTATTTATAATATGACCGATATTGTTTGTGTATGTACAGATTTAAAATTTGCGTAATTTTTTCGTTCTAGTATGTATTGGTTTTTAGCTATATGTTGATACATGTGATATCGTAGGAGCCGCAAATGTGCAAAGGGCGCCTCGTGTCGCACCTACTGCTATACAGTATGCGCTCGACGACCTGATCCAACCTGTACCTGAAGTAGAAGCTGACTGTAAGTAATAAAATATTAAATAGTCAAAAACTCATCAACATACGGATATTAATATAAAGATTATTTCATTTGAGTAGTCATCATCATCGACGCTTATGTAGAGTACTACTGCTAGTAAGCAGACCCGGCCACGCGTTGCTATCTAAAGTTTTCATTTATTTTCTCAGTAAATAGTTTACTACAATATTACATTGTAGTACACTATTTACTGAGAAAGGTAGGGAAGAATATCTGTCATAGGCACCACCATGCTTTTTTACATAGATGCAAAAAGATTTGTAGGTTCGTAAAAATACACAATGGCCTCCCTAATTTGAATTTATTTTACACTTCAGTCTAAGTAAAACATGACCGGCTATGCAAACAACAAAAATTATAAAGTAATAACAGTATATTTTACTTGTACTTTAGCCTCAGCAACGGATGATTGATGATTGATGATGATTGATTAAGATATTTAATTATACTAATATGGTTCCGTGTATTGGTTACGGACTCAATCCAGTGAACAGATATCTACTTCTGTTGGTATCGTTTGGAAGTTATAAATAATTGCGACTATCAGATATTAAATAAAATAATATTGCGATTATAAATTGAGATGTAAGTTATCCTGTCTCTAAAGTTGTATCAAACTGCACGCGGTGTGCAAGTTTCATTAAATTCGGTTAAATAGTTTCGGAGTCCATCGCGGACAAACACCGTGACACGTAATTTATATATATTAAGAATTAATCAATTCCAGTCTTGATTTACCCGATTTTCAGTATCATATTAATGTTTATTTTCAGTTGACAAGTTGATTTTGAATGCGCGGCAAAAGTTAAATGTTTTAATTCAGGCGATATCAAAAATGGATGTAACCAAGGAAGTGCGCGCTAACGCTAACTTGTTCTATCACAATATCTTGGCAAGGTCTATGCGTGATAGTTTTAAAGATGAAGTAGTGGCAGAAGGAGGTTAGTTTCATCCATTATTTTTTAAATTAACGAAGTTATAGAATTACATATTTTTTATATATTTTCTGATGATTTAGTGCAAATTAAAATATTTAATTATATTATATTAAATAGGAAACCTTTTGTTAGGAACGATATAACTATAACCGTAGTTTAATCAAAGAGGATACTTATTTTTGTTTGATCAAACTTTGTTAGAAGACATACTATGTTTGTTCGGTTGTTCGTATATTAATAGGAACCTAGTGAAGTTGTAAGTGTGTATGGTGTTTAAATTTCCTGTATCCTTTTCAGGTTTGATTGAGTTTGAAATAGAGGATCCTAATGTGCCGAGCCATTCCGTTATTAAACTCCGCAGTAAACAGTTGGTTGAAGCGCAGGTTAGCGAGTTTGATGTGCCCGATCAGCCAACCAAAAAGTAAAATTCGTTTGCATAATTCTAATGTAGATGCCAAAAGCCTCGTCGAAGAGTTTTAGACAATTTTTAAAGATTGTATCAGATTTATTTAACAAATGGCATTATTAGTGTAGATTTTATGACACAGATGTGTGTAAATAATGTTTTGGAATACAATTCTATAATATTTTTGACGCCTTCAATACAAAATTTTCTTTATATAAAATCTAACGTTTGAATTAAATACTGAAATAAAACATTTGGTTTTTTTTTACACTATTTATTAAAAGTAAAATATATCCGTTAATTATAACAGAATTACCGCTAAATCGTTGTACTTGTGGCGGAGCTCATTTTCACCTTACGGGCGAAATAATTACAATTAACATAAAATAGATGAGATAATAATAAAATTAATATACGATATATAGACTAGCCTACTTTAGAATGACCTTGCCAATATTAAACTCCAACGCACTAACTATAAAATAAAAAAATACATGTCGCAGTTTTACGTAAAATTTTCGAAATGTCGACGAATACAATATTTTAAATAATATAAAACGACGCCAAAATTTGTGTTTTTATAATATTTCTCGCTAAATATTTGAAGTAGTATAAGACGCGCCGAAGCTTTCACGCATTTTTATAAACATGAATAGACTAATACTTATGTATAAAGCGAATAAAAATTGTCAAATGACTTAAAGACTAAAGATAATTAATACCGACACCAAATTATACATAAATTTAAATCTAATATAACATATGCGTACTAGGTACGATTTTATCAAATATGTAATACAAATCAAATAATACAAAGAGACGTATTTCTTTCACTACTTTAAATTAAACTTAATTCGCTTTTATTAGGAGATTCAGAAATTACATTGAGAGTTAGTATTAAAAAGATCACGGTTAAATGGGTTGTTGAATGCTGAATGGGTGAATTATTATATGATTTAAAACTATTCTATCCGCAAAATGAACACGTTGATTAAAAAAGCATATCAACTAAATCATAACACTGATTTCAAAGTACTTTTTTTGAACACATATACCGAAATATTAAATAAACAAGAGTTTAATCGAGTAATTATATAATTTTGAAAGACTTCTACAAATATTTATAAGGAGATCATTAAAAAATATTGCCTCAAACTGTTTCAAAAGCTTCAATGAATTTAAACTATTGTATCGTTGGCCTTTAACTATGTTATAAGTTATAGACTGAACATGTATAATTATTTGTATCAAAATTTTCCTTTACTACCAGTATTCAGACACTGTCCTATTGCATAGTTAAACTGAATCTTTATTATGTATTCGATATTAACAAAATATATTTTTCAGATATATTTAAGATACGTTAAAAGAAAAGCCTAGTAAAGAAAGCGACATCGCATATTTTATTCACTACTTCCCGTAATCAGATTTTGATAGCGACGTTGTGAACAAAATATGCTTGACAAAAAGATTAAAATTATAATACATAGATATGTTAAAATTTAATTAAAAAATACAACTTAAGACTTAAAAAAATAAAAGTATGTAGTTATAAATGGTAACCATCCCCCCGTTGCCTTATAAATTATATTTTTTCCTTAAAACTACGTTATAATGTAATACTACACATCTTTTTAAACAATAACTTATACGTAATAAAAAATCTTTATAGAAGTTTTTTTGTAAAATTATAAAAACATAACATTTAAGAATATAAAAAAAAATGAAAATGTTGATTATAAATTAATAGATATCAATACATAAAAAGATTAAGCTACAATCTATAAATTGAATACGGATTTAAAAATACATATAGTTCAGAAGATTTTTCTTAACACAAGCTTCTTTAATTAAAACAAATAATACTTGCTATTCATTATTAGTAGAAGATGTTTTGAATGCAATAGTAGGAAAGTAACATAGTTAAGCGAGCCGCTTATTATAAATGAAATATTGAGATCATCTTATTTCTCACCTCGCAAAAAACAAAAAAGTGTTGAAATCTGAGTTTGGAACTGATTAATCATCAATAATTTTATTTACGCCAATAATGTTGCGAAATTACATCGAATATTTAGTTTAGCAAAGTATGAAGGCACTTGAATAAGCCTTTTGAGAGGAAATAAGGTAGTTCGCGTCTATGAAATGGATTAATCTTAAAAGTGAACAGAAAACGGTATACCGATCACTGTTGATCCCGAATCGATTCAGCTAAAACTGGTACAGGTTGGAATGAACGTACTATGCTGATCAAAGCCGTGTAGGTACCGGCAAGGAGGCCGACGATCCCGATAATGAAGAGCACAGCATCTTTAATGAGTAGCAGTTTCGGTTTGTTGGGATATTGTAGGAAAGCCTCCATAATTGCGGGGAAACATATACCAAGAGCCGATAAGCAAAGTGCACCAAACAGTGAGATGAACAAACCCAAACGTGGCACTGTGACCGCGAGTAAAACTGTAAAAAATCACATTAGTTTCGTATCGTTTGTATTGGGTTCTATAATTTAATTACAATTATATTATAAGATATACTCACACGTAAGTAAGCACAATGCAACCCTGAGCAAGTATTCCCAGAGTCGTAGTCGGTCGGATCCAGAGCTAACAAGCCAAGGATGAAGGTAACCCTTCCACAGAACCTCCACCGGTACATAGCAATGTAGACCGTAGCTGATGAATATGGCTACTGCGAACATCACGATCACTGTTGTGGCCAACCTTGGAGCACCGAAAAAAATACAATATATTACATCAAGTTTTATAATTTGAGCAGATTCAACTTCATTTCAATAACATAAGTTAAAAATGCACAAGAATTCTTATAACGTCTATTGCTGTCATTCTCGTCGATATTTTTTTTTGATATTGATATCCACTCGTAGTCCTAGAAAGAAGATTAAGAGTAACACCGGACTTGATGGGGCAGAGCACGGAAGGTGCTAGCCTAAACCTCTTACTAGTAGCTAAGCTCGAGGGCACCCTCGGGAACCTCGGCTCGGGTTGATACTTATTATTCACAACCGGATGGGGATCTCATCGAATGAATTAAGATAATTTATAGTGTCGATGCGTATTTAATGTGTGATCTACATTGAATTATGACTAATAAACATAATATCCTAATTTTGTATTAAAATTATATTAAAAAAATCTAGAAGAATCTTTGTAATATGTATAGTAAATTAATGATTTGGATCAATAAAAATCGGGGTAGAAAATAACGTTAGGAATGGACTGATCCTTTTGTGTTTATTTCTTTAAATATTGAATAATAACAACATATCGTTTATTTTCTAAAATTTAATAGTCGAATGTTTCTGTAGAAATATAGTTTTAAAATTCATAATAACAGAGGAAATCGAACCGCCTACATTTTCATTATTATCTCTTTACTTTCGAATATAAGCCGTTCTTGATGAGCTGTTTGTTGCAGCTCTTAATTGGCTCTCAAACTTTAAAAATATGTAATCGAGTGTCTATTTAAAGAGGTTAGAATATACAAGAAGACGTCAAGAGTTTTTGAACTTAGGTGTGTTGAGAAAAGTAGTTAGTGATACAAACGGGCTATCCTTAGGCAAGTCGAGGGTTATAGAGTCGCTGCAATCTGAGACGCAGAACACGTAGCCCAATGCACCAACTACGACGTACAATAATACTATGAAGGTCATGCCGGTGTTCAATACTCCGCAGGCACCGCCGAACGACTTTGGAGTTTTCATGTTGTTTTCCAATGCGATCACCTACACACAATAATATTTCAAAATAATATATCAAAATACCTATAAGAACATTTAAAACAAAAAAATGTATAGGTGTACTAACAAGGGAGTGCGCTTCATAGAGGTAAATCAGCATTACATACCCTAACTCTGTAAATATAAATCTCTCAAGTAATCCAAATCGTATTAAACTGTGTTGAGTTCTAAAAGGTTAGTTTATTTCTAACTATAGATAAACATAAAGATTTCAGGTACTCTCTGCATAATCTATCCGAAATATCTCAGTGAGAAAGCGTAGCAAGAATTAATGAAAGCATTAAACAGTTCGCGTATCTATTATGGCAATTAATTCGCAAATACTGATTTCGCATAGATTTAGACGCAACGGTATCAACGAAAATATATCGCTTAAGCGGTAAAATGAATAACTTACAACTCCCACAGCGGTAAGGGCGAATAATATAGTTCCGAAAAATAGAGGAAACGTTTCCACGGAACCCCAAAGATCTAAGGGTGTCGAGGACTTCTTTTCGGATACCAAAAAGTATACGACAATACCGAGACCAACGAACGTCATCAAGTTCGCTAAGGCTGAAAATGGCGCTAATAATTTGAGACTCGGAATAAGATTGAATGCGATCAGAGGAAGCAAAATGATCAGCATATGAATCTCGACAGCCATCTCGTAATACGGGTCACAGACCTGAAAACAAAAAAGTGGAGTTGATGTCTTGAACTTTTGCACTGATGTGTTGTCTACCGAATGGGGATCCGATCAAATATTTATGTTTTCGGCTCTGTCACTCATGTTTATTCTATTAGCTTATGCGGGTAAACGACTATTTACTCTTATGTATATCTTCACAATGCCGCACTGTATATTTTACAGTTGCGGTACAGGAGAAAAGAAATTCACAATCGTTTACATCATAATCATATTCATGTGTTTTGTATCACGGAATTACTAATGATATAAAAAGTAGAGCGCTAATTGTAGTATTTGTTATCGTATATAGATTGGAAAACTAAATGAAAATCTATCAGTTTACTATTTAATTTTATTATTGCCCGTGTCGTATTCATGTCACATGTATACGGACATTGTGGGCTGAGTTGATGAATATTGACGTATGATGTAAGGATGCTCGCGCACTTAATCAATTACGGAGTTGGTTTCTACTCCTACTGTGGCATATTCGTAGCACCTCCGGGTATCGGTCACCGGAAGTTCGCCACGTAATATAAATACATATTTTACTACAGTACACCGGTTACATTCAAAATTACTTTAACAGTATTATAAGAAGGTATATAACTGGTCGAGCCGTAGCATCCCATGTTACATTTCAGTTCTATACTTTTATGGAAGACATAGATAAAACTTGATAAATATCCGTCTATACCTTTTTGATGTTATCAGCAATAAACACGATATAGACACAGCAGATTCCCAATTGGTAAACCACAAGGAACACATCCACGGTGATGGCGCAAGGTCTAGCAAAACCACGGAACGAAGGCGGTCCATTGGCGAAAGCCGTAGCAGCTGAAGCGGGATAGGTTAGTAGGGGCACTTGAAGTTTTTTACACGCGGCATACTGTGATCGAACCTACACGAAAAAGAAAACAATGTTAAATTAAAAAATGTACAACCGATTATGGGGAATCATACCCACGAAACGCACACAATTATGTATAACGGGTCCGTTAACAGGAAACGGTATCAAGTCGGACATTGACAAAAACCTTTACTTTATTATAGATCAGATTAAAATATTCAGAAGCAATTAACATCTGTGTTATTTTCATGTCAGATTTTGATAAAGATCGAGTGGAACTAACTTTAATAAAACAATTTATTTCTAATAGGTTACCTTTTCTATTTTAATTTTGTTGTCATCGTTTGTTTGTGTGAGCAAGAAGACAAATAAAGAAAGGCTTCGTCTGTAGGCTATAACTAGTTAAAATAATATTAGCAATCGGATTTCATTAATTTTTATTTTTTAAACTAATACTGTACGTATATCGAATATCTGTAGACAGTTATTACAAAATGGTGCGCGATTGTATTGTAGCGATGAATATTACATGGGAGCGTTATAAAATATTAATACTATTACACAACTGTAGTCGACAGTGTATTGAACTGACTGAGGCCATATCCTCTCCCATACCGCATCAGTGATCTAAATGCGTAACGAAATGTAATTGTGGTCCCTTATTGGTAAAGGGAGGTCCCACGTGAACAAACGTGTATTGCACGCAAACTAAAATTATATATTTAATGAAGTAATCAAAGGTAAATTACAAAATTAAACTTATGACACGTGAATGAGGATTTGAGATGTGATTCGATTGTCTTCACATCATGTTCATTAAAAGTAAAATGATTACTTGAATATTTTGGCATGTGCTACAATATTTTGGCTACTGAAAAGTATTTATTTCTTTCGTATATACCATACAAATGTTACGTACTCTTCTTCTCGTATCACATCATACAATCGCAGCAGGAATTTTGTGATAATAGGAGCGGATCTTTTGTTAGAGCTCCTCAATTCAGTCTGGAAATATAAATATCGGATTCTACGGAATTGTTGCGAGATCTTAGTAGAGTATTGTCAATTATTTAGGTGCTGAAGGAATTTGCCGTTGCATCGTGTACAACGGTGGTGGCGTAACTATCCACCATTTCCCCACAAAACTCGCAGTTAAGGAAATAATGCATTTAATCAATCCCATTACGTACCAAGACATGGAGGCAGTGTGTAACGAGGATCCCAACGAGGATTGTTGCAATAATACCGGTGACGAGACCAGCGCGAGCAAACGCCTGTGGCATAGCAAGAATTCCAGTACCAAGACTGCACTTCAGTAGATGCACCAGTGTCTCCAGGTTGCTGTAAATTGATATCTCAATAATTTTTTTGATAAATCAAAAAAGTGACAAACATTTAAATAACATTTCCCTTTAATCATTTAATGATCACAATATGATCAACTTACTTAGTAGGTTTCTCCAAGTGGCGATAACGATGTGGATCATATTGGTCCGAATTGTTGCCCCTAAAAATAAAATACAGTGAAATAATACAAAACATGGGAAAAGAGGCTTTAAAGAATCAATCCGTTATTTGTTAAAGAATCGATACGAAAAATTTTGTTTTCCCTTGGATCAGGTAACGTGGTGCGAGCCATTCAATTACTTTACGTTGTAGGAGTTAAGTTACAACAACACGCTTTTGCAAAAAAAAAAAAATGCTTTCTGATGTACAACGATTCTATATTTCAGAGAAAGAATATTTTTTTCTATAGACTCTTTTTAGAAATTTTTATAAGCGAATTTTCAGTATGCACTCTTATCTAAACCAACACTTCAGCTTTCTTTGCACTTTCTGTTTATTTGATTTTCTCTACTTTAATTCTAATGTTCTAAATTATTTGACAGTTTTATTAATATTACGAAGAGACAAGAAATGCCTGACCATGGCGAGAAGGAAGAATATTTAAATAGTAACATATAACAGTCTACGTTTCAAGATAGAAAAAAATTAAGGATCCCTTCCACGTTATTTAGACAGTGTTCTAGAAAGAAAGGTAGTACTAATGTAGTCCTATTACTAGTAAAGAGTTGTGAAGTGTAGTTGTTGTGATTTATACTCACTTATTATGGCTGGTTGAACCACTTTCATCAGACATCGGCTGCAACCGTACAGACTCCATTTTTTCGTCAATTTCAAGTAACGACGAATCTGTTACAATATTACAAAGTTAATGTTTGTGAATATACATGGATCATTTTAAAATGTAAGCTAGTGACAAATTAGTCATTTTAAAATGTAATGGTTTACATGCTCGAACAATAGGAAAAATGTATTCATGTAAAATATTCTCATGACACAAAAATCGGAATTTTTTTTTTAAGTTTTCCTATCGATTGAAATCCATCAAACATGAAATATAATGAGAATCTATATTATAATATTTTTTATATGTATGAGGTGTAGTATGAAAAGTTATGAGATTGTATTTGCTGTGCGACCGTTATTGTCAACAATCTCAGAGGTTAGAGATCAATTGTAGCAGTTAACGAATGCTGCGGGTTAAAATATAACTGGTAACACAAAATCAGAAACCATACTTTAGTTGAGAACATCTGATCAAATGAATGATACTCTGAATTGTACTGTAATAGATTGATCCAATAATTACATTTTCATTTAAAACTATACGAGCGTATGAAAGATTTTCGTCATACATTTTTACAGTTGTCATTAATTCAATTATAATAGTATAAATATAAAGAGGCAAAGTTTTGGTAGCTATGCATTTAAGATTTACTACTCTTACAATACTCGTAAATAACTTCACTTACGGAGTGCAGTGGCGCGATGTTTTCAAAATGGATAATATCATTAAAGATAAACAATTGTTTTAATGTTACAAATTTGTATAATACATATCGTTTTCCCTGTAATATTGTAATGTTCGTCGTTGAGACAGCATCTCGTCGGGAGACACGCCTACGAAATGTAATGCGAACGGCCGCCGATGTCGCTGGTTATGTAAAAAATGCTATTTAAAAACTTTAATAGTATAAAAAACAAAGACATTGGGCGATCGTACGGTCCGAGAACACTGCCCTATTTTAACATTAAAATACACTGCTCTGTATTCATAATATTCCCCAGTATTTAATATTTAACAATAACAATATATTAAATTCAATCAAACGCATGCTATTGCAGTAAAATGTAACATAAAATAAATTTTCACCGATTCATTCAAACCTTTTCATAATTTATGATTGGTTTGATTTAAAATTAATGACACTAAAAAATATTAGATTACAGCAGAAATTTTATTTGATTTCAGAATAAAATAGTTTTATTGAAACGCCAAAGACTATTGGGTAGTTTTTAATGTTTTTCGTAGGATATAGTTCCGTTCATAAAATAGGTTTGTAAGAGAGGTACGTTGAAAATTTAAAATGTTTTTATATACTTGCAGATTGTGAGTGTTGTACAGTTTGTGTTGCTCCGACTCTCAGTTAGAAGCGTTCGAGTGGGATTGGTAGCGAATTGCGAATGACTGGTGACGGCGTAGCGCCAACTGAAATACTGAGTGCCATCTCCAGCGGTCGGGCGCAGCGGCGCGCCCCGCGGCCCCGCTCGTCTTACCGTACGCCGTCGTCGATCATCTCATTCATATACCGGCTAACCATTTCGTATGCGAGGAAATTAGGACACGACGCATCACATCCAAGTGATAGCTACATCCTGTCGTTTATTACAAAAATCTACAACATTGTTTCATGTACACCAATACCACATTTAGTGTCGTGGTTACGTTCCAAAGAAACACGACGCAAAGTGAATTAGGATTATCTATAGCACACCATGCAAAGATCCGAAGATAGGTTACGAAAAGATTATTTTTCTAAAAGAAAATTGTACAAAATAAACATTTAAAAAACAAAATATATTAAAAAAAAACCAACATGACTCTGGCAATAAATAAATAGTCAATACATTTTTGTAACCAGAAGCAACACGTAAAATTTTAAACAATTTAATTATTCTCTTTTAAAAAAGCACAACTCTACGTAATTGTAAGTGAACTCTGAAATTAGCAAAACAAAGTGAAAATAAAACTGTATTAAAATTGCCATGATTTTTAATTAGAAAAGGAATCCCCGAATTTTGATGGCATGGGGCAATTAAAAACAAAGGTGTTGCCATCTTTTAGAAAAAAAATTAAAGACTCGAATCCAAAACAACACAACCTAGTAAATCTAACAACGCACAGTGAAAATTAGTACTAATTAAGCGGCGACGCAACGCAAAGCGAGGTTTTGGTGTACATGAAACGCACGAAAACAAACGCGAAAGCAGTATAAGCTATTTCTCATTTAAATTTTATGAACTATAACATTTTTTATTTTATTTGATAATACGAATGTCTATAATAATATAGGATGTCTATGTTTTATTAGATACAATATCGTTTAGTGGCAGTAGTAGGTACTGCCATGGTACTTATCTAGATGGTGGTGGTTCTGATAAAATCGTATTGAAAATGATTTTATACGTAGTCGTACGAATGGTAATTATTGTTTGTGCATTTAAATAACATACAAAAAAATCACTTTAATCACGTACATCAAATGTATGTGTACTTAATGATTTTGGATAATCTTCCAGTATAGCTTGGATGATGCAAAAATGTATGTACGTAGGGTGCGTATAAATAGATAGTTAGTTATAAATAGTAAAATATATCGCAATGTAGTGTAATTATCCTAATTCATCGTTGGTTCGTGGTTATTGTGTTTGTTTGTTGTGTTATAGGCAAGCGGCGACGCAAAACAGAAGTCTCTCCAACTGACGCCTTATCAATTGCCGTACAATTGATATGAAGTCAACCTGACCCTTTGCAATTAAACAACCCTGAGGCAATAGAAATAATAGAAAAACATATTAAGGCTGCTTTAAACATATTTCAAAGTTTTAAAAATACTTCGACTAACATAAGAATATTGGCTAATTAATCTGTTTAACGAAATTGATCAAGGCGAGGTTTTACGAATTTTTAAATTAAAAAAATAATAGTTAATTCATATGAAAACTTTAAAATCTTTATTAATTAGAAAGTCTGTAGTAATCCTCATCAGAAAAGCTCTTTGAGCTCTTTCTATATTGAGAGGGATAGTGTTACTTGAACTACACCAAATATTTGTGCAATATGTGATGATATGATAGTTGCTAAGTATACTTGCTTCGAAGTATCAGAATCGGTACAATCGTGTAGTTTTGTTATGACACACGATAATATAAGTACCCAAACGGATAAAGTAGTGATGTGGGGTTCGAACGTTAAACGTTTATCAAGATGTTGAGATAAGTAATTACGTTAGTGTGTTAAATATTTTCACAGTGACAGAGAGGCAAAGATTGATTAGTGCGATGTCAAGAGCAAATTTGCATAGAGTAGGAAAGGCTAAAAACAGATGACTTGTACAAACATGAGGACGTATTTTTTTTATGTTTAAGCTAAGTAAATTTTATTGTAGCTAGACTGATAAAGATTTTTTTTTATTATTACCCTATTACAATAAAAAACAATATAATAAAGTGACAGTTAGCTTTGACAAAAAAACACAGACGTTTGTCAGCAACGCTTCGACAAAATTATAGAAACTATATAAACTTTTATATATCATAATAAATGAAAAGGCACATATAATAAAATAAAAGAAAAGGAAAACGTAAACGTATTAAATTTGGAGAAAACATTTTTTTTTAATTTATACCTAGTATTTTGATAAGTTAAGTTTAATTAAAACCCGTTTCAGCCGTTACTGAGTTAGACCAATCGGAATCATGAAATATCGTATCATCGCCACTTTAGCCGGTCTCTAAAATGGCCATTCAAA
>DWHU01000297.1:0-21991 GCA_018247975.1 Parides photinus
AAAGAGAAGAAGTTAAAGATTAAAATGAAAAGAAAGGACTTCTTAAACCTCCATAGGTTTAAGAAGAGTGAATGAAGCTTTCAAAAGAAATTAAAAAGCCCAGGCCCAACCACGCCCGGGGAACAGTTTAAAATAAAAAAAAAAAAAAGAATATCAATAATGTATTGATGATGAGTCATCTGAAGTTACTTTGAAGTAAATTTCTCTCGGAGTTCCTCTTCAAAGTAAATTGTAGTACTCGCTATTCGCTCTATCCCCATTTCACCGTCTAACATATCGACCGAACTTGTACTTTCAAACTTGAACATTGAAATATTACAGTGGAAACCTTTGAAGTGTAAACGTATACCTGACGCTAGTATTAAAACGAGACGAAAATGAAATAGTAACTAGTGTTACAATGACGTAGTTTTATATAATATTCAAAGATAACAATAAGTATCTCTATAATAACAAACACGAATTGTTCTGGTTGCCGCTTCTATATAATTCATGATATCTTTTATATAATTCACGATTTTCAAAATCTTATCCCCATCTTGATTAAGGTCTTAGAAATAAGATTGCCTTGTATATCTTAAACAGAATATGTAGTTAGTGCTATATACGGTGTGGACCAAAAGTCCGTTTACATTTAAAATGATGATCAAAAAAGTACTAATTACAGCAGATTAAAATTGTTTAATGTTTTCGATAGTTAACAAAAGAGGAATTTATTTCTTAAAAGTTACATCATCCATATACAATCCTTTATTATTCTGGTACAGCTGCAATCTACACCGTGTTGATACATGAAGCAGCCCATACTGTGGCTTTAAGTGAATGACTTAATTCCTGCACCATTAGGATTTTATAGAGATATAGAAGTAAATGTTACTTGTGAATGCGGCTTAACGATGTTCTTGGCATATTAGGGACAGCAGACCACTTTCGAGTACTAACAGAAGATTTTACTCGCTCTACGTTTTTGGTGTCCCTCGGCGTTCTAGGCTGGTCAGATCGAGGTAAACTCATTTTTTTTAATTAACACACCTAATAGAGCTACATTTTTGTAATGATAGCAAAACTTTCGTTCAGCTAAGGACGCAGAATCATAGTTTGGATAGTACTCGCGTACACGAAACGCACGTAGACTATCGCTGAACGTCGCCATGGTACTAAATTCCCATTGGCCGTCCTTGCAATGTAACCCCTCCAGCTCTCCACCGCCGCTGCCGCTGCTCGACTCGACGACCAATTTAAATGTTATCGGACTTTTAGTCCACTCTGTATAATAATAATACTGCTGGGACTCGGGGTCTTGTATTAAAGAGAAAGCTGTGGCTTCTTATCTACCACTCTACCCATGTGCGGGTTGGCGGACATTTGGCAGATTGTCTACCAGCTGATGATGAGTGTGTATGGTAAAGATTACAAGACGTGCGCAACATGTCATATGTTGTAGTATTAACTTTAGATACTAATGTTAGGCAGCACATATACACACTTCGATTATAAGTGATACAGTACAGCAACAGAAACTTACGCCTAGCGTCATTAATATCCCAATTCCTAAGTTAAAATCAAGACATCAGTAGATTCAGCATATACATCAATTTGTTAAGATCCTCTTTTTTTTAAATAAAATGTTACCTGTTTATAACCTGTATATCTGCGCAAAGTGTATGTGTAACCTGATAACCCTGTTTCCGATTGAATGAAAGCTTTGAAAGGAAAACATTCTTACAACTACTAGTTAAATAAAACTCACCTTTTGTTTGAACGGATTTTCTTTACGGTGTTTATTTTTAACTGTTACAGAATACTATCTATTTATATCCTGACTAAGGAATACAAAATTTGATTGATTAAGTGATCGTTGTTATATCTTCTAGGTTTTCATCGGCTACCGATCTCAATATCGGTTAAGTTGTTCTGGATATTTCCTGTAACAAATAAACAGACTATTAGAGATACTATTAAAAACCTTAAAATCTTAAATAAGAAATAATCCAAGTTTATTTTTAATGTGACTTCGGTATTAAAACTCTATTATAAGGCAGTTACTTTCTGCTCTAAACCAATCCTTACTTTTCAGTTGAAACTAAATAATATTTTGTATTAATTAACTGCGATATTACACATTATGTAGAATTATTGCAATAGTAATCCGAGAGAGGTCAAGTTTGTGTTAATAAAGTTATTAGAACTGTAGATATACCATGAAGTAAACGTGGCGATGGTTTGTTGCTTTAAGTTTACAGTATGTCAAAAGGCCATCGCAGCCTTTTTATACGTTAGCTTACGAGCTAATAGCAAATTGTAAAGTTATGGCAAGTAGTAAAGTTGTTTGAGTTACGCACTGCTTATGCAATACTAAGTTGCGACGTTGGCATTACTTATGAAATATAACAATTTAAACATTAAGTAATAACCATTACGTAATCAACATAATTTTATAATACCAGTCTGTGTAAACACATCGATGGTATAATATATTTATTTATTCGTTTTTCTTCGTTCCTTATAGTTTATATAATCAGCGAACACATCAATCAATCTACGGTATGAAAGTAATTAAAACAATAAAAAAAATTGTAGAATTTTATTACAACAAGAGTGTAGAACGTCGCCATATAGAGAAGAAATTGAGACTGAGATAGCATATTTGTAAAAGAAGATTATGTGATATAAATAAATATCTTTATTGTGGATAGTAAACATATATCATAAACGGTTTTAATTGCAAGACGAACTTCTATAAAACTTTTTATGATATCATCATATATACCAGAGAATTTCAATAAAGCTAAATTAGTAATAATTAATATGCGGATACTGCATCTTTTTAATTTTTGTTATTTAATTTGAAAAGAATTTAATATGAATTGCACTGTGACTAAAATTGCTATATGAAGATAAACATGTCACACTCAATTTGTATGAGATCAATGTTTAGTAATATTTATTACTTAAAACTGTTTCTAAAGGGGATCAAAGAGGACAGGTCCTTTATCACTGTGCGACATAGTGGCAATGAAGACCTTGATAGATCTTTGGAACATTATAATATTAAAGTTAATTAGTAACAGATCGTACTATACTCGTCTTTCAACGAGATTTTGTTTCTACTAATTAACAGTTACCATTGTTTATAAGTCTACTAGGATCTTTCCTGGAGAAATGTTTAAGCAAGGATGTTAAAAACATCTTGTCTGTCTTTCAAGGGAGAGTGGATATAATGTTACCAGGTTGATGTGATTTTTTTTTTTTCAATTCAAATGGGTAAGTACACAATCGGACCTGATGTTAAATTGTCTGCGATTGGAATCGTAACCTGTTATTAGCTTAAATAACTAACCTAGAAACATTGAAGCGGACAAGTTATTATATTCTTTAGCGTTTCTTATAAAGAAAACCTTTTTCTAACCTGATAATGTTTTAGGTATTACAAAGTTTTATTGCGTTTAACTGTTAAAAGTTTACTAACTCCTAGTTAAATTGCGACTTTCAAAAACTTCACAGTTAACACAAAGAGTTTTATATAGAAGCACATGGTACTTGACCGCATTAATTACGGTTAGGGTTTGTATACTCTCGTTTACCCGTGAAATAAATAAGTATATTACTTTAACAGTTTGTTTGTGTTAAATAAAAATTAGAAGGTCTTTTTGACTTTTAAATAAGAATATTTTAAATAAAGCTGACGTATCGTATAAGCCATTCTAGTATAAATAAGTGATGCATTAAATAACAAAGTTGGTTTGTTATAGGATACGAATATGAGTAAAAAAATAGGCCTGGCTTCGAATCGAAAACTTCAATTTAAGAAGTATTATAAACAACGTTTTACACTTTTAAAAATAATACGTAATCTTGTCTATAACAAAACTGTTTGTGTAATTGAATAATCAATACGATGACACAGATATAAATAGTTATAACATAAATTATCGTAGTCATTGAAACTGTGATGTTAAAAGAAATTATGAAAATCTTTTATGATTCGTTCATTCATTTTTAGTACAACTAAAATCCATTTCATCGCGTGAACATGCTTTAGAATTTAGCGAAATCAGTAAAGTCTTTAAAAACGAACAGAAAAAGTATCCAGAGAAAAAAATCCTTTCAAATGTCTGTTTTCACTTTAAAACGGAAAATGGAAACGTATTTTCAAGTTGAATATATTGCTGTCAGCGGCAACGTCAGAATTTTCAGGCTTTCTTTACGTTTTTCATTTCAAAATCTATTGGGATCTTATTAAAGTTTCATAGGACAGATTATTAAGAAGAAAAATGTTTATAAGTTGATCACTAAGCTTGAGCTTGTGGTGAAGGAACACATCGAGAAAAAACGGACATATTCCGTGGATAGCTTTTGTGTATACGTGGTATCAGCCAACCCGTGCTTGGCCGGCTTGGTGGATAAAAGACCTCGGCATTCTCATTATGAGATAAGGTACCGAGTCCCAGGTGTGAGAATATTAAATTTGCTCTTTATTATTACTTATTATTGTCATAGGATTTTCTTACGAGAGAGAAACGAGACTAACATGTTGACGCCATATATATGAAACAACAGCGGTAGTTAGGACGATACACACAGGAAATTGTATTCGTCGCCTTCAGACCTAAGATGTTGTCCCATTACCTCAGTAATTCCACTAATTACTACTCTCTCCGAATCGGAAGTATGCCTGTTTGCCTACTAAAGTTTGACAGTGTAAATAGGTTCTGCGGTAATAGCTACTTAGACGGTCTACGGCAGCTGACAATCAGTTTTTATGTATTCTATAATAAATTAAAGTATAATGTATATTATATTTCAAATACATATTTAGCATTTTACGTTCTTAATAATTGGTTAGCTTATTATTAGTACACATTTAAAGCAGTCTATGTTGATGTCTATAATTCTAGTCTATGTCAATGAAATCCATCTACAAAGCGTTACCCTTAATCAATTACCTCTTCCGGGTAATAAAAGTATGGTAATAGTTATTATAAAACACTAATATTAATCTGTATAACTTTTTATTATTATAACTCGCTAAAATTAAACGGAACTGATGTTTCTATTTTAGATGTAAAAATCAATAGATTCTCTTTCTATACGTAATAATTATTAAGGTCGCGAATGAAACACTATAGAAACATCCCAAATTAATACACTATTTAAAGTTTGTTAACAAAAATTTCAATATACTTTATTATAAACCCCGTCGCCTTTTCACTTCAGCAGTTCGAGCAATTTCAAAAACTTTCACGTTACTTAATGAACGCTTGTCACATACACTAAAAACAAAATGGAGACAAGTTTAAGTGAGCTGTCGCCGCCATATTCACTTGGCGAACTAACTAATAGTCGTGTTACCAACGACTGGAGAAGGGTTATATAAATTTTAATACAAGTACACGTGCTTATATTAACATAGCTTTTCATTATCACCATGATATTTATTTGTTTAGTTTCATTTACCGTAGGGTTGAGCAGATAACAGAAGTGTGGGAGCAGTACTAATACACTACGAGATATTATAATAAATACAATACATATAATATGCTTTATGATAAATGTTATACACTTACAATAAACATAGGACACATACTTATAATGTATAAGAGTTTAAATTATAATATAATTACACGCGTATAAATTGATGATAGCTGACAAAAGCTCCAGAGAAAGAAAAAAAGAAATAAAAAGTAAAGTCATTGCGACATGTATTGTTCCGATACGATATTAACGAATGCCTGTGTCTTTAAGCTTTTTGACTGGAGAGGACTTGCTATCAAAATAAAGGGCAATAATATAACTCACTTTCTTTTCGTTGATGATATCGTAGTCACGGTTTAGACTATGCAAGACCTCGCAAAACGTTCGATGATCTCTGAAAAGCGTCTTAACGCGTGAATCTTAATATTAATATGGAGAAGACAAAAATCATGTAAAGAACTGTATCCATTCTACAAGATAGGAGGCTCTACACTTAAAGTTATAGACGAATTATCTAAGATAAATAGTAGAGGTCACTCGGCAAATTGACCTTGGCTGGGCAGTGTTTGGGAGGCTTTATATCTATGATGTATATATCTTTTCGTTACATTATCTTTATATCTTTGTATAATTCACACAACACTGTCTAGTCCAGCAGAGTATAATCGTTTGTCGTTTGGCTACTATATAGCTGAACAACATCCAGACTCAGAACAAATATTGCCTGCGGCTGAAACGAATCTACGACCTCTTGCTCAGTAGACTGGTACACTATTAACTGAGCTACATTATTATGTATGTATAACTTATAGAATATAAGTACATTACTTACTCACATTATCGGTTAACCGTCTATTCAATAAAGCTTGGTATTTATTTCACAAAAACAACTCCAAATAAAATACGGGTACTGGTGTATTATTTGCATATCGGTTTCGGTGTATATCGCCACTTTTTGCAGGATTAACATATATATTAAAAGGACTTGTCCAACTTGGTTCCTTCTCTATAAAATCAATAAATATTTACATATGTTACGGAACGATATTCACTCATTGGAGTCCTGTATAACATTTAAAATTTTTATGCATCATACCTGAACTAACCGTAGACGGTTTCAAGAGCACACACACTATTAGCATATATATTACTGTAAATCAGTAAAATTATTATAGATGACGTTAACTTGATAGATAATGTAACAAAATGAAACTAGTTAGGATGGCTACACAGCAGCACATTGTGCTCGTTGCCTTGAAATAAATTGTTAAGTCTTCTTAGACCAATAATTTCAGTAGCTACGTCCTTTAAACCGGAACACACTCATATTCAAACATTACCGTACGTTAAAAAGTCAAGATGGTACCCGTGAAACAAAAAATATTTATGTATAAGTGGTTCTTTAATTAACAATATTAAGGTAAAGCTTTTGGTACAGAAAATCAATTTTATCTCGCCAATGGGATAGCTGAAAATCTATTTCATGTATTATATGTGAAAAATTTATGAAGCAGTTTTTTGTAGCTTCTTGTATATACACAAAAATAGATACATTTGACTAACTGTACATTGAATTCGTATATTTTGTACATTATGCCTAAGCAATTGACCGTTTTTAATAAAATACTGTATGATTGTTCATGCATGTGAAGGTACCTGTGTTCTCTTTGACCGCAATAAGCGCGTTATTTATCTATCATTATTCTTCTACAGACCTCCTTGATCCTTTACCCTGTCATTGCGTTTAAAAAAGTTATTTGAAAAAAAAAAACTGATTGTCCAGGCCTTTGTAACGTTATAATTGCTTTTTGAAGTTCTTATAACCGGTTGTATTATATTTTAAGTTTTTCAACGCCTATTGCCCACGATATGTAATTCTGATTTTAAAAACAGTAATACATGTGAAAATTATATAAAAGATACGATATGTATTTAAAATTAACCACGTAACATTCTCCAATTTAAAAGTTAGTTTAAATTATTGTAGATTTTTGAAGCAAGTAAAATTTGTTATTTACATTAGTGTTTTAAACACGTATATAAAATTGTTATTGTCGTTTTAAGTAATAAATATTTTTTTTCTTCTCTTAACTGTTTTATTTAACTGCAAGGTTCATTTCCAATGGAGTTAAAGCTAGTTTTGTAACAATTAATTAATATTTATCAACATACAAAATTTGTTTAAATATAATATTAATCGATTGAGCTTTAGTCAATTACATGAGTGAAAAACAAATAAAATTTACGTAGCATTGTTGTTATTACGCAACTTTGCTATTTAAAAATCACAGGCGCATTAAATTCATTTCAGTTTTGTGATCAGTGTTTTAATATTTATCATAATAAAATTTAATTGTACCGAGACAGGTGCAAATTTTATTATTTAATAATTATTTGGTACCTTGAAGTTTCTAGATACTTCGAAGCAACTATGATCACGGAGGTCACAGAATTGAAAAGCCTTTTTAATTATTGATTACAGTTCTATCTTGCCAGAATAAATTTACAGTACCTCGAAGTTTTCTTTTGGCATGCTATGGTCTTAATAAAATTTTATTAATAATCCGAAACTAGTTAGTACCCGATTATATTTCGTATAGAAATTAGATGTTTTTTTAATTAAAAACCAAACCAATCATTCTTGATATAAAAATGTACTACCCCAAAGTGAGTTAAGGAAAACAATATAAAAATACTTTAAGCACAGGAAGACGGGAAAGTTTTCTCAATCGGTTTTTAATGGGTTACTTCATATTTTGCGGATTTTATTTATCGTAATTTATAATAGCTGGTAAAAGTTTGTCCCATTTAAAACTAATTAAAGCTGTTGTTTAATTTATTTTGAATTAAGTTATTTATTTCCGTCCTATGTTCATATTATTTACAGAACACAGTTTAATGTACAAATTGTATTATTATGATTAGATTACATAGATTATTTAGTTAGGCTGTTACCAGTCTAACTAAATAATCAGCAGCCTGATCGGCTATTGGATCTACTAAAGGTTTGCAAATGTTGAGCTAGCTTAGTAGACTTTGAACCAACACATTGTCGGTAGAAATCCTAGACGATAGGAGAATCTAGGTTTCTTATTTAATCATGTAATTATTTACCTTGTCGTCCTTTTTTTACTTTGTCAGGTTTTCTGGGCATATTCTTATGTTTACCTACTACTGTTCCTTTTAGACATATTAAAGTAATACAATATTGTTAAAGTTGAAAGTAGAGAGCTGTTTTTCAGTTACGTTAAACCGAAAATCCTCAATATAAGTCGCGTCCCGAAACACAAAAACATATTATGACATACAAACCAAATGGGTTAAACGTAATTCAATAATGTATGAATATCCCTTAGGGATTTTGTTTAAATCCTGAATGTAACTGTATTTATAATTTCAATACTTTTTACTTCGTTCTCTGTCTTTTAATATTTAATAGGCTTCGTTTTATCGCTTTACTAATAACAATATGATACTAAAAAAATATAGTTTAATCATTTAAAAGTATATCTGCCTCAAAATCACTTAGCAAAATTAATTTGAGAATGTAAAAGGGATTATTGGATCGTTAGCACATCCGTGCAGCACTAAATGACCCCGTCTACGTTTTCAGTGAAAGGCTATAGCTTTTACGCATTCAAATTTGACAATGTATATTTTATCATGCACCTGATTCAATCGCATAATCTCTCAGCTAGGTATGTTAAAATAGACACGGATTTTGTTAATCTTCACGCAGAAGAAAGAGGTACATAAAAATATTCAATCATTAAAAGAAGAATAGTTTCACTATTTTCTAAAAAGACAGAACACCTTAGAAAATCTCATTTATTTTCTTGATAGATTGGAGATATTTGAGATATGTCCAGATAAAGAATAGAACTATTTTCGACGAATTCATTTAAAATTTCGTTTTAGTAAACGGTATGTTTCCAATTATTCAATACTCTATGCACTTGTATCCATTGAAAGCTTTCAAATATATCATTTTACAACTCATCCAGAGGTACTTTAAAAATTGATAACACTTCGTAATAAATAATTCTGCTATGTTCAAATATCACAGACAGATTATTGTTAGGAATTTGGCGTTTCTGAATTTATTGTAAACAATTCAGACAACGAAATGATGATTGTTTGACTATTAATAATCTTTTTACAGAAGTGTCCTAGTTGACTCCGATTTTTAGGAGGAATGGGTAAAATTTATTTTTTTTACAACCCGCTGAATGTTCCCACTTTTGGGAGTCGGGGCCTTCTCTCCTAATGGAGAGAGTTTTGACCATAATCCACCACGCTGGCCAAATGCGGGTTGGCGGATAAAGCCAGTGATATTTAATTTGTTAAAGTGCACATAACTCACAAAAGTCATCGGTGCACGCCGGATTCGATCCCGCGATCTCCGAATCGAAGGCCGAGGTCCCAAACCACTAGGCTATCACTATATAATTCATTAGTAATAATTTATCTTGATTTACAAAAATGTAATTGCAGCGATACACTAGTATTAAAAAAAGGACGTTCTAACATATTGCTTTGCCTAGATTACTTTTCCTGTACTTAAGATCTCTATTGTCGGAGATCATTAGTAGATATAGGAAGTTTGAGTAGTAGCAGTTTGCTAATATCCCTGCTACCGGTTTGAAGATCGTTGTAGATAGTGCAATTACTTGTGTAGCGTTTTATGTCCGGAGACGAAGAGCACTTTACTGTGAAGTATATATCATCCTAACGTATCACTTTCCAAACGGAGAATGTCTCGGTCGTAGTTGCTTCATCAAATAAAAAGTGGAAGAAGGAATTAATTGTTGATACAGAAATAATAAAAATGTATTAAAGTTTTTACACAATTTATGGATTGCATCACAATGAATTTTAACAAGAGCGTAAAGGAAAAGATTTTAATTTAATATAAATTAACGAGCGGAACAGCAGGTTAACGTAAGTGCAGAATTTAATAACACAACGCAATGTTATAATGTTGGGAACGCTGAGAATGTGATCAAATAATTCGCCGCATCCCTACTGATGTTCAGTTGGAATGCACATATAGTAAACCTGTCACACCTGTATAATACATGAAAATATTTTAAAAACAGCCATAAATGTATTAAGAGCATGCAAATGGATTTCACTTACAGGCGTATACAGGTCAGTGCAGAGTTGCTTATCAAACGATTGAAATTAATAACTTTGTTATCAGCAAAGCTTTTACTAGTTGAAACATTCTTTGCTTCCTACTTCGAGTTAACGAGAAATTGACCGCAATAAATATACAGAAAAGTATAGAAAAATTAGCAGCTACGTTCACCAGGTGATTTAAGTAGGTTATAGGTACTTTAATTAAAATTTCCTTCAATCCAATGGATTAAAAGTAAAAAGCCTGATATTACAGAAGTTAAATTGTTAGTATAATTCTGTGAGAACTTTTTAAACCTTAGACTGTTTTACTTTGAAAAAAAAAAGTCGTTTTGTTATAAATACCTTGTAGGGTGCAGCTTTAATTTTTCCTAAAGTCGTTCTTGGTTAGATCGGGCGATATCATGACCTAGCTAAAGCTTGATTATCAATAAAGAGACCAGGCAGAGTTTAATTTCACACGCCTTGCTGTCTTGAAAAGATTACTGGTGCTTTATGCGATTAAAATAGAGAGAGTATGTATTTAAAATTTATCATTAACAAATCAAATCAAGTAATTGCATCAGTTATATCGTTTTTTAACTGAAATATTTCTTAGGCATTTGAATTTTGGCTAGATTTATGACACAAAGCACATTACAGCAATATAGATACATATTATAATACAGATCGATTTTTCTGTGGTTTATTTAATCGATATCCAAAACCAATAAATTACAATTTTTTCATTAAGTAAGGAATGAGTACATAAGAGGAAGTTTGAAAGAAGCATCTGTGGTAGAAAAGAAAAAGGGAATTCGTATGTCCTGGTACGGACATGTTTTGCGAAGAGAGGAAACGGATGAAACAAGAAAGTTTTAGGTATGAATGTGTTTGTTTGGAGAGGAAGACGAAGACCAAAGAAACGATGGATAGATTGTGTGAGAGATCATATGTTACTTGCGTAATATGCAGTGTAAGGTGAATAAGGAGTTAGCGTCAGACAGAAATGCATGGAGAAGACTGACGTGCTGCGCCGATCACAAACAGTTTGGAAATTGGGCAGGACAATGATGATGAGTTTCGTTAAGTTATCTTTTCATATTCCAGTTGATATTTATCGTACTTCACAAGAGTTAAGTAAAGCCGGTATATATAACTGCAGTAAATGGCTGTGAGGTAAATATTTAGATAAATTAATCTTGCACGAGGCTAACAATACTCTGGTAGAGCGTTTACTACGTATGTTCTTAACAGATTTATTACAAACTAGTTATTTTATATACATGTATTCATTGACAGTAGAAATAAAATTTTCAGTTAGTGCTATTGCAGCGCCACGTAGTGACAAGATAGTTATTGCCTAGATATAAGAAAGCTCCTGCCCTGTAATCTCGTACAATTAAGAATAGGACTAAAGTAAGTCCTGCCTGTGATAAATAATAACGTAATAATAATAAAAACTTTATTTCAGACAAAGGTCCATATTTTTATTAGAAAGGTTAATATTGTGCTTAAAAACTACAGTAGTAATGTTAGACAGTGCAATTTAAAAAATATCCTAACTCCAAAAAAAAGAACATCACTATGCATTATGCCCCATCAGAACGTGGACCCAATGGCTTTTGATGGAGCCATCAGGTCTGGCAGCATTCATCATCAAGATGCCGTTGTTGCTACTTTGTAGGCGCTGCAGCACAGAAGCTGCTTTTTTGCTCATGATGGCGTGAAATCCATACGTCCGCGCCTCCGCGAACATCCCGGACGCACTGCAGCGCCGCGGTAGTCCCAACAAGAACCTGAATATATTTACAGCGGAACTTTAGTATCCGCTGCCTTAAGTTGCACCTCAGTTTCGACAATAGCTTTCCCTTTATTTTCTGTAAAGAGTTTACGGAATCTCCGCCTTTGTATTTCAATCTATTCCTCATTGCGTGTCTCTGGCTTCCATTCACCTTTACGAGCAACGTCGACGTAACGCTCGCGCCGTACTTCCGCGACACCTTTTAATGAGTCATCCGTACGACTTGCTGTTTGTGCGGGTCGTTGGTAAGAGTGAGACGGAGCGAAATTGTTGTTGCATGTACTTTTTTACTCGTGTTCAAAATATTTATCTTACCTTCTCGCTGACTATCAACCGCTAGAGTCGGTGACTGGTCTACATCGCACCTACCCACATTTTAGTCAATAATCTGTACGGGTTGTTGCCGCTGACCGTACGCCTTAGAAACAAGCGCATTATTAACTTCCTTGCATCTACCCACATTTTCTTCTATTCCCTTTAGCGCCCAATTAATTCGTTTGATTCGAAGTTGTTATTCCTATTGAGTATTTTTTGTTTGTGCTACTTGGCAGGGGTTCCCCGGCTAAGTGAGCGCTGAACACAGGTGCGCCCCTTTTCATTTTCGCTTACTTTACTACAAGTGCTGGTTGCCTCAGGGGTTGCTGGAGCGTTATCCGCCCTTTGCCGAGGGAGCTTTTTTCAGCAAAATGACTGTTTTTAGGAACACAGTTTGTTGTTTTTTTCCGGATTGCATGCAGTGAGTCCGAATGCTGGAACCGCTTTCGGACTCACCGAGCTACTTCGAAGCATGTATTGACTATGTCCGATAGCACACCCTCCCCGCTGCCTCCGTTCCGGCACCGGAGTGCGAGATCTAAAACGCCCTGTGTCTTTCCTTATTTGACGGTGAGGATATAAAACGTGTTAGGCAAGCGTAAACACGCTTCCGCCCGCAGTTCCTCGAACTGTATATCCTCCGTCGCCGGTCCGGCCAATAAGCCGGTCAATAGCTTACGCCATTCTCCATCCGCTGAAGGTATGCCTGGCCACAAGGCGGTCAAGCCGTTGCCTCCGATTGTACTCCAAGATAAGTCAAGAAAAGACATTATTTTAGAACTAGTATGTGGACGCGAAAATCGATCCTAAGCCCTAAAACTCACTGTGCCCGTCTCCACTCTTTAAAATTATGTAACATTAAACTCAAACAAATTTCAAAGTACAAATTATGACTATAAACGATATACATTTTTACTTGGATGTATAGCTGATTGATTACATTTCCGTTAGATACATCACTCAGCATACACAGAGTTTCGTTCAATGTACAAGCAAACAGAAAAGGATAGTAATGCAGCGCGATATTTGTGGAATACCTATTCGTTGACAACTACAGAGCTTCACATTCTCGAGAACCCATCCTTGTGCACGTTGGGAATAAAACCTGCTAGAATTGCGGTTAATTTTATTATATTATGGATGTCTACTATCTGTGTTTCTCCAAGAGGTCAATTATTTAGTTGCTTTTATCGTATAAGCTATTAACAAAAGATTTTCTTTTAACTAACATTATCAATGGTTTATCGATATTCTAGGTACATCTTAAAATAAAGTAAACTAAGTTATTTAAAACAAAAATATTATAACCCTTGACTGATTCTCGTACATTGTGAAAATTTTTGGTTTTTTCATTATTTTGATTCTTTAAAAGTTAATTTCATAGAGCGTCTTAATGCTACGTTAAGTAATATTCTCTGTAATACCACTTGAAAGCGCTGTCTGTTTATTTTAACAAGATTTTCGAGAAAATTATAATAAAATTTATAGCTCATGTCTAGTGATGTTTTAATTTTTTCTGCTGAGTGTTTATTAATTGATGTATGAATTAAAGAGTACGTAAACATCCTTTCTCGGTTAAGTCTATGGTCAGTTGAATGATGATAAACGCAAATTTTATATACTAGTTTTAATTACAACCACGTCACCATGTGGCTAATGAAATAGGATAAATTTTTTTTATAAAATCTTGAGGTGTCGACCGATGTGACGTTAAACAAAAATTCTTCTTGTAAACAACATAAGTTTTGGATAGTAATCCATAAACTTTAAGTTAAACTTGACTCTCTCTTTGTAGAAGGCACAGTCTCTGTAACGAGAACGTTTAGGAGACTGTTTAGATGATAAAGATAATATTTCAAGTCTTTTTAAAAGAATACCTAAAATGCGGTATATTTTACGTTTTGATTTTTTGTAGTACAAGAGAGGTTTTCGCGAAGTTTAAACAGGTCCTAATTAAAAGAGTTTGGTGGCACATCGACCGGGAGCTTGTTTTAAGTTTCACGTCGCGATGCTAATAAACTGACTCTGGACCCGTTCCTGCCTGCACTAATTAGTTATATGCAATTATAAATGTTGATGTGGGTTTCAGTATAAAAACAACCCACTAACATACTTGCAATGTTCTGGTAATATGAAATTAAATAATTTTATTCAAAATAAAAAGTGCTGGCTTAATTTTTTGATATCCAGGAGATAATAAAAAAAATTAAACGAAACTACCACCATCTCGCAAAAGTTAAACCTCTGCTTAACATATTTCAATACATCTTTATTTTTATTATTATTATATCCAGATTCTGCCCCTGTTATTTAAATTATTAATTGAAACATTCCAAATGCCAAGTCATTAAATTTTTTCATTTTATTATTTTTGTACACAGTATGATAGAACACGGTGAACTTAAAGTAATGGTACAAAGGCGAGCTTAACTCTAACAGAGTTCTCTTCAAGCCGACCTTTGTGTGGAGAGGATTTGAAATATATTAAGCAGGCAAAGCATGTGTACACAATCTAATATTACAGTAACAGAAACACAATCATTATAACAAAATTGAAATAATATATACCAATACATACAAAATATTTATAATTTTTAATACAAATTACGTGCATATATAAATATATTTCTTAAACAATACACTAATGGACAAATTCATGATTTAACATAATGAATAAAATGATATCATTAATCACGTTTTCTTTGATAAAAAGAAAGCAGAGTTTGCCTTTGAAAGCTGTAAGAATCTAGCTTGTTCGAATATCTTATGTGAAGCGAGTTTCACACCCCAGCAGCTTGTATCCGCAATAGTAGTAACCGTAGAGAAGTAAAATGGAGCACAATTCGGAGTTGATATGTTTGACATATTAAAATAACAATAGTAGTATTTGGACAGTATGTTGTAATATACAGTTTATTATATGAGAGTAAGTAGCTCCTGGCATGAAATAATTTCTTACTGACTGTCTCATATACATATCTTTCAAAATCACAACCATTGTTGGCGCCATTTCTGCCAAGATCATCGCTATATACTTTAACTATATTGTCTGTTTGCAAATAAACTGGTTGTGCTTTTAATTCCAATTTTTATTGTTAACTTGCAAAATTTCTTTCTTATTATCATCTCTTTTCTTCAGTAACTGTTCACATTCCGTTTTATATGACTTTAGCTCCTGGAGTGTCTGTGTCTGTGTTCTGTTATGAAAAATAAATTATTCTGTTTTAGTACAATAACTAATATACTTAGTTGCTTTTGCAGAGTAAACTGTTAATGAATAATTAAATACAGGAGTAAAAATACTTAAGCGATTTTAAAATCAACGGATAATAGAAGGTTTCTAAAGTATATGGAAACTTTTTTCCCGCTATCTGCTTGTTGACAGTTCGCGAACAAGGCACATTACACAATTTTAGGATACATATAGTATAATCCTATGTTAACTTCAAAATAAAACTAGCTTATAGTTAATGCAACATTAGTAGAAATATTATACTATTTAAAAGTAATAAATAAATTTTACGGGAGAGGAAAGTAGCCACTAGGACAATAAGGAAAATAAATAACAAACAGAATTCTTTATTTAATATCAGCATAAAGGACGTTTATCGTGTGTCGTAATATAGGAGTATATATAGTTTTAACGGTAAAATAGTATCAATGAGACTATTTGCATAAAAGGATGCAAGAGACAAAAAGGTCGGTACGATACATTGAGTACATTCATCGCAGCTTTTCCGCTCGCGTATACTTTTAACAAAATTAATACCCATCCCTGGATCCATACTTTTGGAAGCGTATCCTTTACACATATGTGATTACATGCAATCCACTGAAAATGACTCGGTTTTTACAAATCGGCAGAAAAATGTTTTTGTATCCCAAAATCACCAGCGTCTTACAATTCATACCGCAAGACTATTATACTCCACCCGATAACAGCAACAAACAACAAGTTTCCGGAACGGTGATTAATAATTATTTCGATACTTATAACTCGTAGATTATTTTTGATATATATGTATTTATTTATGTACACTAATTATAATTATAACCTTATAAAAATTGTTTGAGCTAAGATCGTTTGATGTAACGTCAAATTTTGGCTGTTTCAAAATAAGTTGATCTCGTTCTTATCTTACTTTTAAAAAATTACATCTTGTACTAATTTGCACATGTCATATAATAATTTACATGCCGTCATTATTTTTTCAGGCAACGAGATAAAAAATGTTGCATCACATCATAAACTCCCGTTACTGACTGATGTATTCACAAATAATACAAGAACGAATCATTCGGGGTGTATACATACATATAGAAAAAAAATTTAATTAAAACGATGTTCAATGTGATGATGGACGAAAATTTGAATAACTTCACCGTTACAACCATGTACAATTTAGGTGATACGAATTAATTTAAATTTAAGTAAAACATGCTAAGTGATTTAGCAAATAAATTTCTGTAAACTTAGAGCAACGGTTCAAACGATGGGTCACAGTCGCCTGTAAGTAAACACCGCGGCTTTGACCTGTTACATTTTGTAACAAACTACAAATAAGTCCACATAAAACATTTATTTCCTATTGTGTTTTAACAAATCACTAGCTAATATACACAGGCTTTTTTCTTATTACAACTATTCAAACCTAAACTTTGTTGATTTTTTACCTTGTTTTATAGATACGCGTAATATTAAAAATTCGATGATACAGTAAGCTTGAGTACTTAAAACTAATAACGATAAAGAACATGTCATAACTTTCGTTGGATTTTTTTTATGTATTTATATTCGTTGTTATTAAATTAAATAGCTTGTAAAATTAACACAATAAATTTGTCGTGGTGACTGTTTTCTTGGACGTTCAACAACCTTTAAGTTTTTGCTTCTTAGAAAACGAACCTAGTTCCATCTTTGGGGATATTGAGCGGATTGTTTATTTATTGAAATTGTAATAATAAATAGATATAGTGTAACTCTTGTAAAATCTTTATAATAAATATAAATAAACAAGAATATCACAGGTTGTCGCGCATGCGCCCAACTCTTGGGGCATCCACATGCCGGCGTTGCGCGGGAGTAATACCTACAGGTTAGTTACCGTAAAGAGCTAACATAATTTAATATTTCAATCCATTTTCGCTTTGCACACCTTTAAACATCTATTAAACCTTATAAATTCAGTTAAATCATACGTTATTTTATTTAACAGTTTGGTGATACTTGCAACAACCCCCGTCGATGGATCGTTTCTGTAACATTCCATAGCCTATATACATTCATATTAACGCCTAATATTTGTAGTGCTCACCACATGCAGCCAGCAGTAGTAAAATGATTCGCAATAAAATTAACAAATTCTTATATTTTATTTTCATGATGCGGAACCCTGTTCTATGTTATTTTTTAACCATCCGCACAATAAAAACAGTTCCTTTACAATTTATTTTAAGAAAATTACTACGATAAGATATTACAGTTTAATAATTAATAATTGCTTTCGAATAAGACTAATAGTTTACTTTAATGAAATTTAATGCCTCTGACGTAAAAATAGTCGTCGTAAATTTTGAAGAAAACAAGGATGAAAAAGAAAAAACTATATGTTGTCTATGTTGTATGTTCTTTACTAGTATACTCGTTAGGATACTAGCGAGGGTGTAGCGGGGAGCGGGGAAACTAGAGCGTACCGCAAGCCGGCCAGTCGTGTGCCTTCTCTCGGGTGGGTCTTACGTGCGTTTTGTTATAAATTTTGTTTCGCGTCACATGTAATAAAAATGGATGTTTTACCGAGCGGTAACCTATTCCGCGAGTTGCAATCAGTAACCGACACGGGTTACTTTGACTGGCACGTTTCATCGGAGGACTGTTGGCAACAGGTAAGGTGCTGCGCGATTACTATACCACTATGGCGTGTAATGCAAGCGAACGAGCTGGGCGCATTATTGTTTAACAATTTCAAGACTTTAATGTTGAGTGGCGTCGCGCTTGCGTGGAACTTCGCGGTCGATTTTCAACGAATCTTCAACCTAAACCGACGATGTTCTTCACCCCTGCTAGATACTCGACAATAGCTAAGAAGTTTTCGTAAATTTTTAAGTCCGTTCAAGGATGGTACAACGGCTGTGTGCTCTATGCCCGCTCTGTCTTGTCTATTATACCACGTGTTTACGCTACAACTATAAATAACCACACAATCCTAAGTTTTTGATTTACAATTTAAACCACTACTAAAACAAAAAATTTAATTTAAGCTAATTTCTGTGTTTATACGCAACTAATTTTAGTTTCGGCCATTACTTCGTAATAAATAGTTGTATATTAAACCAGAACTCAAACTTCGTTACACCTGATAATAACATCGAAACAAACTTTTTCACCGCGTACAGATAACTTTATACGCTATTTACTTTATACGTTTTTAAATATGCTGGTATCTGGATTTATCAGTAAATCGGTTTATTTATTATTTATAATATAATATGATTAAATAGGTGCGTATACAAAATAATAATAACATGTATGATAGAAAAATGTTTTATAAAAGAACGATTAACTGCTACAGCTTGGCACTAATACTTTAAATAATTAAGAAATTAAAAATAACGTACTGATAATAGTGATTTTTATCTAATGTGTAAGACCAATCTTTCTTTTTAATTAAAAAAAAAATTATTTGTGTTGCTTTATGGCTAAAGAAACAAAATTTAAAAGTTTGTTATTATATTATCAAAAATAATCTTTTTAAAATTCTTAATTTGGATAAAGAATTAAAATAAACTGTGGGTATCAAAATTAAAGAAATAAATGTGTTTTTTTACATTTATCCCTCCAGCCAAAGAAAATTTATAAATAAATTTTCTGTTCTGGGAATAACAATTTATGGTCTGTATGTATTTTATACATAGCTTCAGAAATAATTTTATGAATTTTAAATAGATAAATTTTTAAGCCATCCAATTTTTGTAAGGTCTAATAATCTGTTTCCATTTTCTATATACAACATACCCTTCACATTGTATTTATAGTATTCCTGTTAAATAAAGTCTTATTGTGATTTTATTTTTATTTATTTTATTTAGACTGTTTCGCACACAGAGAACACATATTGAACTAGACAGAAATACAGTAAATAATAAAAGCAAAAAGGCAGACATAATGCCACAAGGCATTCTCTTCCAGTCAACTTTTTGAGTTATAGAAAAAAATAATAGATAGTATTTTCAAGGGCGGTTTTTTTAACTTTTATCTGGTTACTTACTATAAGATTTTTCTTCTTTTACATGTTCATTAAAATAAATCTCGGTATTTTTTCTCTTCTTTGTTTACAATATCGTCGGTTGTATTTCTAGAATTTGCTTCAATTTTCATTTTTACTTGCTGTTGTTAAATACTATTTATAAATTATTTAAAAGACTTCATGTTGGTATTAGTTTAAACTTCTTAATAATATCTAATCCAATCGAAAATCTTCAAATTCGTCCAACCACTTGTCCTCTGGACTCCGTTAATTGTTATTAAACTAGTTTCATTCCTATTATTCCCTTTTACTTTCAGTTTCAACAACTTTGAATTTATCAATGAAACTTTAGAACATGATTCATATACCTTATTTATTTCTGCCGAATCATTTATTTGTAATTTTACACATGGTAGTAGTGTTTGTTTGTTTTTCTTGAATTGTTTCATTCAATTCAGCTTTAATCAATGAATTATTTACATGTCTGATATTTTTTTCTTCTATTAACCAGCATGTTGATTCTGGTTGGAAACCAGTACATATATTTAATCCTTCTCAGATTTTACATGGAGGTTGTTCTTCATTTCTATTTTTAGAACTTGTATTTTCTGAATTTATGCAAGTCCAGTTATTTTTGTTACTAGCCTAAAGTTCATATCTGTGCAGCTCGTTAAGAAGTTCCACTATATTGTTTAGTGATACTCTATCTAATATGCCAAATATGGATTCTGGTAAGCCAGCTGCAATTGCATCTATCAAGGTACCTGTATCTATGGTTTTTCTCATATCCAATAAAAGTTTTTCTTTCTTTTTGGCATAATCCACTATCAAGCCATTTTTATATTTAAACAGTAATGTGTAAGTTCGTTCCATCCTTTGTTGGTAAACGATTTAAAAAATTTGTTCTTCCATATGGATCAATTTGATTTAATTGTTGATTTTATAAGAATGAATCTGTACCAATCTACGACTTTTGTCCATGAACAGTCTGAGTACTTAAATTTTTTTTTCTTTTACTGCGATATCAAAGTGCAAAGATTCCTTTTCAAAAGTGTTAATCCATTGGTGTGCAATTGAATTTTCTCTCTTGTGAAACTTTCAATGACAGACTTCTCTGCAATTTATTTAAGATGTTTAGTTTGTTGAAAGTTTTGAGTAAATTTATTTAATAATTTTTCTAATACATTATCTTCCGTATTTTGTGAAAATGTAGTTTATTTCTTCCAAATATTGTCCATCAAACCGTATATTTCTATCTTCGTCTACTTAAGTTATCTTAATTCATTTGACAGTATCACCTAAATTTTTCTTGTCTGATGCCTCTTTTTCTCGGAATGTTTAACTTTAGTAAATACCTTAATTAAATCTTTATGACCAACAGCAGGTTGCAGCTCTTCAGGTATTGCGTAAACTTTATTTTCGGTTGTAGCTATTGTGACCAATCTTTCTCTTTAATTAAATGGACTTTCATTTGAGTTGCTTTATGGCTAAAGAAACGACATTTTAAAGTTTCTTTATTGAATTATCAATTTTTTTTTAAGAATAACATCTCTATTTGTCATATTGTCATTATTTTCCTCTTTATAATCTTTTTAAAATTCTTAATGTTAATAAAGAATTAAAATAAACTGCCTGTATCAAAATTAAAGAACTATCATTTCTTTACATATATACATAATAATCCTGTGAATTTCTTATGAGCTGTTAAGTTTGTTCCCTTTCTTAGAAACTCGCAAACTAATTAAAACATTAAGTTGGTTTTAGACTACGACAACTAAGTAAGAGAATGGAGTGGTAGAGTTTTATTAAGTTTTAAAAGTGAGTATATACGTTTTAAAAAATAATGAAAGACGTCTTGACAAATGTCCGTTTTGGCGTGAATATATCAGAATTATTTATTTATTATAATTACATTATAAATAAAGGCCGTGATAGCCTAGTGGTTACGGACCTCGGCTTCCGAATCGGGGGTCGTGGGTTCGAATCCAGGTGCGTACCAATGACTTTTCTAGTTACGTGCGCTTTAAGAAATTAA
>DWHU01000298.1:0-21981 GCA_018247975.1 Parides photinus
CCCGTTCCAGTCAGAATCTTGAAAATACTTAAAAATTTTAAACATTTGTTTTTAGTTTCATTTATGTGCTTAGTCCATTTCAGAGACCGATCTAGCCATAACCCTAAATATTTAACCGTATCAGCTGTTTTCAGAGAAATTTTATTAATTTTAAGATCAACACTTTCCCTTTTATATCCTGTTTTAAAAATGCAAACTTTACTTATGGAAGCTGAAATTTCTAAACCCATTTCGCCCAGCAAGGTACGTAGGTTAAAAACTCAAGTACTAAATAACTCAAGGAGATCTTGAGTATAGATGGCTTTAGGTATGTTTATCAAGGACCGCGATTCCTTACAGGAAGCAGCTTCATATCCCTATTCTGAAAACAATAATAATGCTCTTATTTAAGATGGCCTAAAATCATGTACTTAATACAAGAATCTGTTTTGTAACTGCCATTAACGGTGATATTGTAACGGTATGATTATTCAATACGAATGAATTACGACATAATAATAATCTAATTACATTTAATGATATTTTCAGTAAATACTTAAATAACAGCAACTTATTACCGAACTGATATAAATCTCAATTACAATGTGAAAGATAACTAAACGTGTTGAAACAAGAGATCTCTTTCAGAAGTGATAACGAATATTTATAGTTTGTTGATAAAATTTAATTTGCATCACAAAAGCCTTCTTGTATTATATATTATTTCCTATTTTTTTTTCGTTACAATGGCAAACATTTGTCCTTCACATCCTGATAAGTTATAATAAACTGGCTTTGTTGATAATCGCAGAACACCAACGCTTGTAGATTTGCAGGAATACAATATGAATGTGGTAGCTAGAAAAGCGAGTTAAAAATCCGTAGACCGGACCATACTTCACATACGACTCGGGAATCGAACCTTAGAACTGCGTCTCACGAAGCAAGCATTGCACAATGAAGGCAGTTAAATTATACTCACAAAATTTGTCTATTCAGCATTTAGATTTTCTCTATCTGCTACATCAATATTCAAAAGAAAGAAATTCTATTTTGTGTAACAATGGTTAGTTAATTTTTTTATTGTCAATAGCAAGCAGTGAAATAAAGTATTTTGAATGAACAGCTTAGTGGAAGTTACTATCAAAAAATAAGTATAATATTTAAACACATACTTTTGAGAAAACATAAGAAACTATCACTACCTTCGTTCCATATTCAAATTACGTGCACCATTGAACAAAATAATGCCTCACATGTAATACAAGGCAGGTAGTCTGTAAATTTAATATCAGAGAGAGCAGTCGGGCGAGGAGGGTTGTTAAAATGACTAGCAGTATTATACATCAATTAGACTGTAGTACATATTTAGTCTCCGCCTAATGGCTATACGAGGAGGAAGTGTTTCGTTAAAGTGCGCATAATAGCTCATATTTTTATTTCCTTTTTGTTACCATTACATAGTACTTGTGTATTATTCACAGTTTAAAGAAAAATATTTAACATGGTGTTCAACACAGGGAAGACTCTTTTATCCTTTATTTTTCAAGACTGGAAACTTGTTGCACTGTTTATAGTATTATTTGCGATTTATTATTATGCTACATACACCTTTAAATATTTTGAGAAGAAGGGGATTCCTTATATGAAACCTGTATTCTTGATGGGAAGTGTGTGGAAACGTGTTGCGAAACAGATGTCGTTCCATGATTATCAATTATATATTTATGATTATTTTAAAGGGAAACCTTATGGTGGTAAGTAGAATCAAGTAATGATACTATTATTATTTAGTATAAGATTAGCTAATTAATTTGGCTTAGCTGAAAATGTAATGACTTTGTAAAATACAAAAGCTGATTCAAACGGCCCGAAGCCACTGTGTATCTTCTTTCCTACAGGAGAACGGGCGGATATCAATAGGAAAAAAAATATGTATGTAATACAAGAACTGAGTATTTATTGATGAGTATAGTTGTAACCTGTTTTAGTATATTCTCGAGAACACCTGTTTTAAAATAATAAAAAAAAAAAACAAAAACAAATCCGAATTTAGAGCACTCTCTTTAAAAAAATGTGTAATGGTCATAAAGGCACAGTTCTTTTGCTGCAATTAATCTCTCCTATCAATAAAACACTACTAGCAGAGGTGACTCCTGGACAGGGTTTAATCAGCTGCCTTTTTAAATTTCTTTTCATTATATTTACAGGAATATTTGTGGGACGCAGGCCAAGACTTTACATTTTTGATCTAGAACTCATTAAGGCTATAACAGTTCGTGATTTTGATCATTTCATTGATCGGAGTTCAGTAGATAGCAATCAACCAAGATATCTAAGTCGCATGTTAATAAGTTTAAAGGTAAATAAATATACTAGTAATAATAAATAGAAAATATAATTTGTTTTTAGTGTAAGTAATAATTTGTCTGTGATTATGTTTAAAGGGATCAGAATGGAAAAGTGTTCGCAGTGCCATAACACCATCATTCAGTTCTGCCCGTCTAAAAAATATGTTGCCCCTTATTCAGCAAAGTTCGGACCAAATGGTTAACTTTTTAGGACAATACAGTAAGTCTCCTATTATTTGATACACAAAATTTAAAGAATACATAATTGTGGTTGTTTTATTAGTATTTAAATTATCATTAATTTGATAAAAAAATTAAGTAAATTTTCAAAGGAGTCACTGCAACAAAACCGTTGCGTATTTATGACGTATAATTAAAAAATGTTATAATATCGTTAAAACATAAAAAAATTAAAAAGCTTTTTATCGTCATGTTTGTAAACTTTTTATTATACGTTCTGGTGATGTTAACGCTTGTAGTTCTAAGACTATGTTTATATACCTGCTTTATCGAACTAGGGGCTCGCGTAACGGGGGTCCGCGAGATAAAAAACTTTATATCATGTTTTTTTTAGATAACTGTGAAGTTGAGATGAAGGATTTAATTGGCCATTTAACACTTGAAGTTATAGGCGCATGCGCTTTTGGAATTAAAACTGACGCCTTATCTGATGAGAACGCAAAGTTTGTTAAGGTAAAGTATTTAACTCTTTCTGGTGGTAAGTCCGTAGCTAAAAGTTAACTGCCATTTTTGCAGCCAATTTCTAGAAAATTATTGTTGCCGAACATAGATGCAATATCTTGTGACATAAAGCGCAATTGAAAATGCTGTTTAGTGTTAATCGCTCTAATTTGCGGTATTTTTATTAGTTGTAATTTTTGTCTATTGTTCGTTTTTTCCTTAGGCTTTATACGTCCTCCTTTAAAGAAACCGTTAGTTTATTATTGCTAATTTACAGTTTGTTAACTTGAAAACATTTTGTTTGTTTTCAGTTAGCAGAACAATTTGGCTACATCACAATCACTAGGCAGATCATTTTATTAGTTTGTTTTATGATCATGCCCAAATTGTTGCTATATATCAATATATCGTTGTTGAATCTTGAAGTAGCTGCTGAATTGATAAAGATTTTAAAAATTACGAAAGCTGAAAGGAGGAAAGCTGAATCTAAGTAAGGTTTATTTACAACATTCAATATATTATTTTACACTATTGGGTGAATATTATGATAGAATTTGTCACGTTATATTATTTAAATAAAATTGGACATATTCATAACGTATATAAATATTACGCACATATTTTTTTACCCACAATTGGGTTAATGCCATAATGTTATATGATGTTAACGGACAAGTTCGTGGCGAGTGAAAAGCCGTTATTCTTATATAGCATTACTTCATTAACGCTGTTATGGCAACAGAATTACAATATATAATAGTAACACTTCCAAGCATGAGGAGTTCTAAAAAAACCCCACCACAATATATGTATCAGAAAATCAACAATTAGGCTGCAGACCTTCAAAATACTTCATATCGTTCCTGCTTGCTATTGTCAATAAAAAAGATAATACTATCCTGTTACAGAAAAGAGGATTTCTTACAATTGATTATTGATGCTGCAAGTAAAGAAAAAGCAGATGCCGAAAAGGCGAATGGGGTTATTCGTAAGTATCATTTAAATGCCTTTATTACGCAATGTTTGCATCGTGATACGCAGACATTCGTTGTTATTCTCCGGCTATGAGACGATGAAAGCCAGATAATTTTGAAAAACGCTTTTTATATCCTCCTTAAGAAGATGTGAAATGAAATCAAATATTTGCGACTGTAGTAAAAAAAAAAATTAAATAGTACACAGCACAAAAAGCTTTTGCGCCGCAAATTAAATTTTATTAACAAGCCTTAAACATTCATTAGCATAATAAAGCTTTAATTAGTGAGCATAAATCAAATGCCCAGTAAGAGATCTTTGGTTTGACTCCGGAGGACCGATATTGTGAACAAGGATTGGTGGCAGGATTTTGAAAATAATTAGTATATTCTCTAAATAAATTTAAAACCAGCAATTTGTTTAACAGATTTGGATGAAGATACCATAGACGCACAGTCGTTTCTCTTTTTAATAGCAGGATATGAGACATCCAGCACACTGTTGTCATTTGGTATCCATACATTGGCTCTTAAACCAGACATCCAAGAGAAACTTCGTGAACACATTGAAAAAGTTACAATCGGCAAGGAAATGTCGTACGAATTACTAAAAGAACTAACTTATCTTGAAGCATTTTTATTAGGTATATATTTTTTCAATAATTTTGTACTACAGATCCGAGCCCTGTAATAATGTCGCTAGATGGGATGGTATACACTACACCACGTTGTGCTCGTCCGTAGTGTATATAAATATTTATATGTTTGTATACACTATAGTGCATCATCACTGTTTTATTTCTTAACTGTAATGTAATCCAGTTCGTAAATATGTAATTTTAGCAGACAGCAGACTTTCTAAGAGTTACCATCAGGTGAACTTACCTTTACTTGGTTCATAATAAAAGTTTGTATTTCAGAAACATTACGTATAAACCCGCCACTAGCAAGGATAGAAAGAAAATGTAACAAGAAGTATATTCTACCCGGAACGAATGTTACAATAAACGTCGGAGATGTTATTGCAATCCCAATATTTGGCATTCATATGGATCCTGATATATATCCAGAACCATACAAGTTTCGACCTGAGCGGTTTATGGGAGAGGAAAAGAAGAATAGGCCTTCTCATGCCTATTTAGCATTTGGGGCTGGCCCACGGAATTGTATCGGTGAGCAGCTAGTTTTATTTCTTTTTAGTTAACTAGTTATATTAACAGCTGAATACAAAATTAAGGTAGTTTCATCACCCCATGTGTACCTTTAAACAGAGTTTTTTTTTATTTTACTCAGTGTAGCAACGAAGCTAGCAAGAATTTTACCAGAAGGCAAGTGATACACCCGCCCATATTTACGCGTAAAATGAATACAAACAAGTCACATATTTCCTACTTGCTCCTATATTTATAAAATTTTGCATTTTGTTTTAGGTATGCGTTTCGCAATGATTTCAGCAAAAATAGCCATGGTGACTTTGTTAAAAAATTTTAAATTTTCTGTATGCTCTAAAACAGAAAATCCGGTAACCACAGACAAAGATTCTGTGCTTCTCAAACCTGCTAATGGATTGTGGGTAAACATTGAGAAAATACAGCAAAATACTTAAAAAAATCTGTAAACGTAAATAATCTGAAAACAAATTGCGTTGCTTTCAGAAGTAAAATATATATTTGTAACTTAATTGTAAAACTTTGACTACCTTCAATACCTAGCAGGCTTAATTTGGTCTTGTAAAACAAAAATTTTTAATCACAGGCCTTCCTTATAAATGTGTCAGCCCCTTTTTTATAAACATATGCATTTTGTCTCTTGATTGATAAAATTATTAAGGCATAACATAGACTTTCATTTCGTTTTTATAAACTTTGCAATAAAAAATCCTATACTATTTTTATAAATGTCTTCTGGGCACCGCAGGTTATCATTTTCTGGACCGAAACGTTGCACCATAGCTCTGTGAATAAAACAGGTAAATTCGATTAATATAGGAAGTATATATTGACAGACAGTCTCTATGACAATGTGTACCATGTGTTCTGTTTTCTATTGAATTAGCTACGGCCAAAATATTGTAAATGTACCCCTATAACAGCATTACCATATTACGGTCGTTAACAGGAGTACCTGGGTGTCATGGGTGAGCATGCTCAATTGTCCAAGGTTTCATAGTTGCATAGCGATATATATTTAAGTTAAAGTATGCAGTACACGAACATAGTTCTTATAGTGTCAAGTTTCATAAAAATGTATGTTTTTTTTGATAAAGTTATAATTTATTACTATCAAGACTTGCTATTACCTGTGTTCATCATTTAGTCCTAAGTTAGGTAAACCAGGACCTCCAAGAAGAGGTTCTGCAGAAACTAACTGCAAAGTGGGAAATTTTACAAGAACCCATGCAACCATTCTTTCGTTTTCTTCCTCAGTAATTGTGCATGTACTGTATACAAGTATACCTCCAACTTTCAGCACCTTAAAAGCCTGATGATAAATTTGTGTCCATTATTATTCAATTGAATTATACATTCTTTTTGAAAACTATTTGTTGTGTTAGTAAGCCTGTTAGTGGAGAGCGTCTGGGAAGGTGTACCACTATAAACCCTATTTCTGACATGGTGTCAATAGAGTAACACAAATTTTACAGTACAAGTGTGAAGAGTTATATAGCTACTGGAAATACGGGAGTAACAAAACATATATCTTAAAGCTTCAAATACTGTTGTAGTGTTTATTATTCTAACTGCATTATTGACAGATCCACTTGCCACAAAGGTTAACAGTTTTAGTCTGTTCCTAATTGAGTATAAAAAATCAATCTGTAAGACTAAATTAGCAGTAGTTCTAAAAATCATTCATTTAACTCATTTAATTATTCGGTTTTATTTATTTTTTAGTTTGTGTACAAAAGTAATAAATCATAATAGTCTAAATTAAATCTTAATAAATATCATTAAAAAAAAATTAGAAATACTTGCAGCATTTAACAATTTCCTTTGCACAAACTTGTAAGATTCTAACATCTTTTGAGATATTTTGTTCACTAATTGTGGTCTTTGACCTAAACCACTGCACGGAGCATCTAGAAGAACTTTGTCGAAGCTATTAAGTGGAAATGGAGGCTTATTAATTTCTCTATTGTCATTCTCTGTGTAACAATTTACAGAATTATAACAAAATACTTTAACACAATTTATTCCATGTTCTTCTAAATTAATTATAATCTTATTAGTTTTTTGATTTGTTTTATCTATAGCAAAAATATGCGCCTGTAATGCAATAAGAGATAAATTAAAAATAGTAAATCAAAGATATAATATCTCAAAATTATTCAAAAGGCTTACTTTATTAAGTGACATTTCTGCCAAATGAGTAGTTTTATTTCCTGGTGCTGCACACATATCAAGAATGTATTCATCAGGCCTAGCATCAATGACCCAACCAACAATGATAGATGGCAAATTTTGTAATAAGATATGTCCTGGAGGGTAGATTTTTTCATTTATAACAGGTAGCCTTGAAGCTGGCAATATCATTTCAACAGCAATACCACTAAAAGTTTTTTTCTTTACTTTAGTGATGTATTTTATTGAAAATTGTTTCATTACCATAGTCTATAACAAAAACTTGTATAGAGAGATTATCATTACATGATGTCTAAATTTACTCTGTGATAGACAATTTTTTAAATTGAAATCTGTTACTCTTAACCTTGTGGTGTTTTGTACATTGAAATTACAACAGATCATGATATTTATCTGGTAGTAAACAACTATTTTGGTCACCATGAGCTTGTTATCTTGAAACATGGTTTTAAATTATATTAGTATTAATTTATTGTACAGTGATTCAAATATACTCACTGATTTAGACATGTTTACATATCAATGTTCAGGGCCACATATAGAAACAATCAAAGATTAAGTGGTTTTATACATAACTGTTTTTAATATATTTATTGCCATGGTCCTAGTTAATAAATAAAATATATAAAAGTGTACAATACCTTGGCTGAGCACCATTATCATACAAATCGAAGCGCAGCATTTTCAAGAAACCCGTACCAACATAAATTTTTCCACCCTTATAGGGCACTTTGTGACCTCTTTTACATTGGCCATCTAGATCTCCATATACATCAACTTTTTCTCCTAATTTGCATCCTGGAGCAATGTAAAGATCACATTTAAATTAGTACACAAAAGTAAACAAAACATTATATCATATTTCATTAAGTAATAGAAATGAATTAGCTTTTTGATATGCACAATAATATAACAAAAATACAAAGGTTTTGAAGTATGCAAATAGGAAAGAATTTTTGCTACAGTAGATGTAAGTATGGTGCTGAATATTTTTGCTTTTAGTTCAGCTTGAAAATATTTTTTTATTATTAGTAAATTAGGTACTTTTATGTTTAAATATTTAAAATCATACAGACCTTGTTTTCGTACAAAGTAAATCATACACAATTAAATTTTACATCAAACTATTTGATAATAAATCTTACTGCTAGAAAGGCCCAAAACTCCAGGTGCGTAGACATGAGCTCCGCGGAGTACAGCTGCTGCACATAATATATCAACAATCACTTCATTTTCACAATTCTCCATTACCAAAGTTTTTGACCATTTTTCAATAATTAAACAGTCATTTCTTAAAAAATAATAATGTGGTATTTGTTGGACTCCCAGTAGTTTTTTTTGCTATAACATTAATACAATAAATGGGGTAAGAAATATGTGTAAGTTTGGTTAAATCTATGATAGTTAAAATCAAATTAATTAACCTTGTTTCAGGCCAGTTATCTTAATTGTAATGCTTATGTTGCAAAACTATTTAAAAATCAAATCCTTTACATTAATATTTACTGTGAGAGCTTTTTGTACTTAGACTATCTAAGCTTTATTGCAGACAGTGTAGAAACAGTAGCCCTCTTTCTTCAGCCAAACAATAGTGCATAAATATTCTTGTATTTGAAGAATGCTGTAGTTAGAAAAATTACAGCTTAGTAAACCAACCTGGGTATATATAAAATTATACAATAACAATGCTCCATATTAATCATATATTAGAAATATTTGACAGTAATAATTATGTATTTGTTTAAAAAGCCGTTATCAAAATACTCTATACATATATAATGTTAAGTTTTTCACTTACAGATTCTAAAAACGTTTTTAAAATTGTAACATCAAAGTTCTTTAACCTATTAAGTCTAAATGTAGTAAAATTTGGAGCGGCCTGGAGCCAATCTTGTGAATTGAGCATTTTTAATTGGTCAATTACTTCAAGTAATTGAGTACAACAGTAAACAATTTTTTATGTATTGGGTAATGCTGATCACTTAATGAAAACAATGATTTCAAAGACACAACACTACTGTCACACTACACGCACAACAAAGCACACAATTATAATTTTTTTTTGGGAGATGGCAAATGGCATAAGCACATTAAACTGGAACGTTAAAGACAGATAAGAAATTTTTAGGGCTAAAAATAGAATGATTCAAATCTTACATTTAACTTTATAAATCAGTAGATGTTGGCATGAGTTCCATTATCTTAGTATTATTATGAAAAGTAAACTAATTAATTCTTCGTATTCCAGTATTACATAGTTCAATTTTAAAGCAAGGCAAGTTGTTTGTGATATTAATGTTTTAATAATTGTAGACTCTTTGTTATAAGTATTTCGGATAAACTCAGTGTTATTTTAGTAAATATAACATTTGATCATTTGACTTAATTAACTTTTGAATTTCATCCATAAATAATAATTTTACTATACCTGTTTTGGTACTGGCCACTTTTGCACCAATACGTGGCATAGGCACGAACAACTTCCACGTTCGCCGCCATTTTGACATCCAAGAGATTGTAGAGACTTTATTGGATTGTAACGCTTTCCGTCATATTTCATATATTTGCTTTTGGAAATGTAAGTATGTAATGAAGTTTTTTAGAAATCTATAAATGTTTTTTGTTTAAAATCCTGATTGAAGTTTTTCTTTGATATACAACCTGGGTGGCGACCATAGCGAGGTATCAACAGCGGTGTCAATCTTTGTCTACCAGTCTTCTTTAATCTTAATTGTGTATTTATAACGTATAATATAGTGCTATTATTGTTTAGTTGTTCGGAATATTTTTGGTCGTGATTTTTTGTGGTATTTCTTTATTCACTAGATATTAGTTGGACTTGCCATGTCATTATCATTGATTAGTAAAAGTAACGCAGGCGGATGAGTCAGACTGAATTCATTTATTAAATGAATATTTGCATTTTTCAGACGATCTAGAAAGCTGCAAAATGGGGAATATGTTTGCAAATTTATTTAAAGGCCTGTTTGGCAAAAAAGAAATGAGAATATTGATGGTGGGTCTCGACGCCGCTGGTAAAACTACAATCCTATACAAATTAAAATTAGGTGAAATTGTTACAACAATACCAACTATTGGTAAGTGCTGTATTTAATGTACTTGTTTCATTACTATTAAGCATAAATAAAATTGTGGGCGAAATACTGTACATGTGATAATAGTTTAATTATTTTTATTTCATAATACTGGTATTTAATTTTATGAATCATCCTTATTTTAAATATAATTCATAATTAAAGTTTTCATTATTACTCAATATCTCCTGTATTCGTACTATAACATAAATGAGATTAAGTTTTAGTTTTGTTTGTGTTTATGATAATAAAGTGGGATTAATGATTATAAAAGTTCATATCTAAAGGATACAGTTACATAAATTTTTCTCCTACTGAACATGTACTTTGTCAAAGGTATGCTTTGAAACAACAGAAAATTCCTTTCCATAAATTTTAAAATTGTCATTTATATTATTTGCTTTTTAATATACAGAAATTTTAAAATCCCAAAAGATTTTTATACTCAACATATTTATTATACCATAATTTAAGTAATTTTTGTGCTTCAGGTTTTAATGTTGAAACAGTAGAGTACAAAAACATCAGCTTCACTGTATGGGATGTTGGTGGCCAAGACAAAATTAGACCACTGTGGAGGCATTATTTCCAAAATACACAGGTAATTAAATGTTATTTAATCACTTCCAGGTGCTACAACATTTTGAGTGTAAGGAATTTATATGCTATGTTGTTTGTATGAAACAGTACAATAGATCTGAATTATATATAAAAATCAATTTTCATGTGCCAGCAAATTTTAAAATGTCTTCTTTTGTAATCACCTCGAGGTTTATTAAAGTTGAATACAAATCAGGTGTTACATTATAAATTACTTATTACAAAGGAACTGGGTTTTACATAATATTTAAATTTTGTTATTTAATTACATTTACATCACATTTGTCATTCACTAATTCTCTGAAGATATCCCTAACATCAAAAACATAGTCAAGTGAAAAGCTGTGTTAGCCAAGTGGTTTAGAACATTGGTCTCCTTATGCACAACAAACTTTTAAATCCTACATGCACTGATGACTTTCTTGAGTAATGTGCCCTTTATGAAATTAATATTACTGGATTCATCTGCAAACCCGCACTTGGCCAGTGTGGTGGATTAAAGCCAAATACCTTCATTTGAGAGAGATGGCCACGAGTCCCTGCAGCGGGAACATAGTGGGCGGGATAAAAAAGAAATGGTAGTTGTACTATGTATTACAGATAGCATTAACTGTGATAACTAGTATTTTCAAGTTTTGATAAAAAAATACTAACTTTTCAATTGGCTATTACTAAATGTCTATTTCTTTTTATACATTAATAATATCAATTTGCTATTTTAAATTTTTTTTTTGGTTGACCCTTGTTTATGATTAAGTAGAAAAGACAAATACGACATTACTTTTTCACCTGGGTATCTATTCAAACAAAGTTTTTAAGGCTGTGTACAAATTCACTTTTTTTAGGAATGGGTTGTCTACTATCATAAAGTAAAAAATGTTCAGTATGTTTGTGGTAAAATACAGGTTTATTTTATGACATCACAACCGTGTGATTAAAAGAGTCCATAATCAGTAGTATTAATTATAATAAAAACTGTACCTAGTTGTATAGTAATTTTTTTTACATATACATTTTATGCAATTTTTAGAATTGTAGAATTTTATTGGAGGGCGGATTATTTAAAAGTATTGTTATATAATTTATTTTAGGGTCTCATCTTCGTAGTAGACAGCAACGACCGAGAGCGTATCGGCGAGGCACGCGAGGAACTTATGCGGATGTTAAGTGAAGATGAATTACGAGATGCTGTTCTTCTAATTTTTGCTAACAAACAGGTAAGGTTATTAGGGTTTGTTAACATTAAAGTATCATGGAGCCAAGGACGACCTGTACAACACTTGTTAAAAATAAACATGCAGGAATATCTTAATGTCTGTAGTACTTTCTTTGTTATATGAGGGACAGATTTAAATAGAATAAATATTAGATTATATAAATATGAGAAATGTTTAAGAGTTCTTTAATTTTTTTTTGTTTTCTCTGTTAAATAGTCTTCGTTATAAAGAATGAATAAAAAAGTTGTTTTTAAGTTTTATAAAAAAAAGTTATCAATAACAAAATTCCCATCGGTGATTGATAAATTTCTATTGTTCTTTTTTTCCTTTGTATACTTTTACTCATAATGAAGGAACAATAATGATCTTAATTTTTTAAATTCTAATAACAACTTTCTCTAGTTTACTAAATTATATTAGGATGTTTAACACATTTCCATTGGTGTAATTATGTAAATACTCATTAATTTTTATTAAAGTCACTAAAATGGTGAAAGACACCTTAAATTTATATTATGATCTAACTTGTATTATTGATAAACATTTATACACCTGCTAGGATCTGCCAAATGCAATGAACGCGGCCGAAATAACGGACAAGCTCGGGCTGCACTCGTTGCGCAATCGCAACTGGTACATCCAGGCGACGTGCGCCACTTCCGGCGATGGTCTCTACGAAGGGCTCGACTGGCTTTCCAATCAGCTGAAGAATGCCAACCGCTAACCGCATGTGCGTTATCAACTCGCATAAAAATCTGATTACTGAAAGAGACTATGGTTTAAGATATGTTAACTTTATTTGCTATAAATGAATACAATGTATTATGTGCGGATTAATAAATGTACTGAAACGTCAACCGGTGACCGAGCTCGCATCCCATTCTTGCTGAACTACTGTGTATTACAGACTTAGTGATTTCATGTAACTTTCAAATTTAATACTATCCAATATTATATATATACTATAGTAAAACTATTTATATCAGTGTACAAAACTTGTCCAGGCGTCGTGAAGTACTTAGCGCCAATGTGGGGTCCATGTTTGGGATGCGTTGTTTGTTCAATGTCTGACGACGTGGAACAAAGATGTCGTGTAATGTTCTGCAAAGTAACAGTTTTCATTTATATTATCACTTAAAGCAAAACAGTGGATCAGTGTATACTTACCTGAGTGAATGTGCACTGTGATGTGGATAGGTTCGTAGTTGATTCGTGGTAAAACAATCACAGCATAACATGTTTTATATGTATACTATAATGTGGAATAAGTTGTCGTAATAAAGTATTTAAAGTTAATTCACATACTTTAATTCAATATTATTCTATTAGTTTATTTAGTGAACATTAGTGACTAATATGCTACTAGCTACGATGTTTTTCGTGCAAAATAACTTTTTAAGCTATTACCGTATCCCACGCTTAATTCCTCATTGGATACATTCTGTATGGTATCACCATTATTAGTTTAATAATTACTTCTGTAATCCTCATGGGGGCTATGGATTGTCGGTGGCACGGAGTATATATGTCGCGAGGTAAGCTTTATTGCGGTATCCGTACGCCTTCATTTGGCACTTGGAGAGCAGTGACAACATGGTCTGCTGATGCGGGTGCCTCCTAGGTGACATCCTCAGCTGTAACCTGTTTGCAAATCTCTGTGACTTCCGTATTAATCTGTCACAGTACTTCTAGTTCCCCATATCTATTGTATGAAAAACTTATTAAAATAGTCCTTTGGCATATATTCCAATTATAATTTGAAAGGCTTGTATGATGATAGTTTATTTTTTACGAATGTAGTGTAAGCTGTTATGTATTTAACATTTTGGTAAATTTCATATTGCTAATCTTCTGATGTGGCGGCTTGTGATGGACCTGCATTTATAGATGATTTTTCATGACGGACCGACATTTAGTTTTAGGTATTTTAAACGATATATTAACAATAACGAACGCGGTGTCTGTCTGTGCGGGAAGTGTTTCTTTCTACAGGGAAGCTGCTCAGGACCCTGATGTTGTTTGGTCATACACAACTAATTTTAACTTAGCGTTTTTATAATGATTTAGAAGAAATTGTTGAGACACTATTCTAGGAGTTATAATTGTGGGAATTGCGATATTTTTTTTTTATTTCAATGAAAATCAAGGAGATTAAAACGAGAAAACGATATGTGACATTCCGGTTTGTCTTATGCTGTATTATGGAATAAAATATCCTCACCAATTTTGGTTTTTTTATAAATAAAATACCTTTTTTCAAAATGTGAAAATTTATTTTATGACCAATTTCAATGACGTAATTCTTATTATTCAATGTTGGCTTTGTACTCTTTTATCTTTCTGTGTAAGATCTGTAAAAATAAAAAAAAAATCCAGGCAAAAGAAAAATGTAAAATTGAATTCTGCATTTTATTATTGAGATGGATTACGTGATGATTAGATTTTTTACATAATTGTATTATATTTGGTTTGGGCTAATTTTTAAACATATAAAGAGCCAATTGATGTTTCACAATAAGAGAGGTGTGGCCTTTTATAAGCCACGCTGGTGAAATACAGGTTACACATGTTTACAAAAGCTGTACTTTTTTGGACATGCCGGTTTCCTCACGATGTTTTCCTTTACAAGAAACTAGCAATCGAACCCGCGCTTTCAGACTTGCAGCGTTTTCAACGTTAGAATGGGCCATCACGGCACTTCTTTCACACATGTACTTACCAGCAAGATACGCATTATATATTATACAGTTACATTGTGAATAGTTCTAAGTACAACAAAAAAGTTTTCAAACAACTCTGCTATGTATGCGGAAGCAGGAGCTGGTGGATAACGTTCTTGGTGTGTTATGTGCCCAGCCTAGAGGCGATGAAAGCGCGGAGGTAAACGGTCTGTGTGAGCTTGTTCAATTTACTCCCTAGCCTTCGGAGTATAGCTTTTGGAAGGTCTGATGAAAAGTTTCCGTACCTGTTGGCAAGAGTAGAAAACTTTCCGCATCTTTCGTGAGAAGGATGTTGTGCGGCCTCACCTGTGACGGCGAACCCTAGACGGCGAGGACGGACCATCGACACAAAATGTACCTACATTTCGTACATAAGTTATTAAAGTTAACGCACATAAATTATTACCACTACACAAAAAAACAAACATAATACTTATTGCGTGAGATAGAATAAAAAACTTAGGTACGTCTGTATTCGCGTTCGCGAATTCGGACTACAGTTATCCCGATTTCTATGCGATAAATCTAGGAATAAATGTAACTTTCCGCTTATATTACTTACTTTGTTGATAATAATAGAACGTTAATTTCGTAGTGGTAATAATACATGCAGTTATTTGTATTATTACTCATTGTGCTCGTTGCGTTTGGGATATTAGATGTTGAATCTACATACCCGTTACCTAAACGGTAATGTTTACAATACCGTATGCGAAACTAGATGCTGCGGTATAAGCTACTTAGACGGCGCCAGAGACCTTACGACCAAAAAAATGGAGGAGAGCTTTAATAGTGATTTTGAAGTCAGTACAGAAGATAAATTGCTACGATAACACATACAGTCAAATAAGTGCCACTCCCTTTTCGTTTCTGATAAAATACTATAAATACTTTGCAAATTGCAAAGGCGCTAAAATAAAATAATTGTTATTATAAGTGTACGGAAATAAGTAATCGATAAAAATGTTAGTTTTTACACGAGTGATAATGTGGCGCTGCCCTCAAGATTATTTATGGACTGACGCAAAGCTTAAGGTTACGATACATTACAATAATATAAATAGCTTTGGGGACCGACTTGAAAGAATGCGTAATAGCTTGTGTTGTGAACTCATGTTTATCAAATTAAGACGATATATGTATGTATGTCACAAGTAAAAGCGTCAATATAAAGTACCTTTTTGAAACTTTATAATTAATTATTTACTGTCCTAATTAAATTATATAAAAATAAAGTAAGGTTATATTTTTGGGCACAACTCGCTTGATATAGAACCATTTAATCGCGGCCCAAAGCCTGGGTCAAGCACTCAAAGCGACTGGCGAAGGCGTTAAAACCATATAGCATGTGAACAATTAGACTTATTATAATACAATATAGAATTCCTATAAAAATCACTTTGTAAAAAGAGTTTAAAATACTTATAACACGGATAGCAACGAAGAGAGCATCTCGTTCGTTCGTCTTACAGGGAGCTCTATTAACCGAGCGAGTACGATTGAAAACGGACATTAGAGGCCGATTTATAAGACAGACTAATAATTTTATATTAATAATGTCATAAATATTTTAGGTTATAAAAGAAACACATTTTTGTTTTGTGTCCTTCCTAAGATAAAAGATTTACCGTTGGGTTACATTTTAGGTTCCTCAAATAATTGTGATAAAAATTCCAGTGACTTCTACAAAACTACTACTATTATTTTCGATCGGTTTATAATTCTGTATTGATTAAGTAAATAGTTCAAATATGTAGCTCGTTTATATCATTATATATAGGCTATAATTAAAGAAAATTATATAAATTTACCGTATTGCAGTGTCGAATATATATTGTTCATCAGGAAGCAAAAACTACTTTGAATCCAAAACGTTCTTCATTAAAAATATTTTATATTTATTGATTTATCATTTTAATAACTGTATTTTTTTATATTAGTATCGATTAAAATTCGAAAAAAGGAGAATGTGTACAAGTCTTAAAACAGTTTCGCTACCTACTCGCACAGGCGGTTTAATATCTAAATTAATTTAATAAGTAATTGATCCGGTAATCAATAATAATAATAATCGTAATCATCGTGATGGAATTGTTCACAAGCTTACATAATTTTAATGAAACCTTAACAATAAAATCACGATGAGTTTATACTGTGACGTATTTGTCCGTTGCTATACCGTAATAATAGACTGTATGTCTATTTAAATCATTAGATACTTATCGTTAATTATTTAAAGCAACTGAACGTAAAATTAATGATATTTCATTTTCTACATATAATAAATGATTATTCGTATGTATCAAAATATTTGCCTAGTTGGGCTTTTTGCCAAATTTAGTAGTTCTGCACCGGATTTAATTCAGTAAATTATTATAAATGTTTCAGTATGTTTGAAACCGTCGCATGTTACAGAATTGTGACAGTCGAAGACAGGACTTTCAATTTTAATGTCAGATTTTAACAACTACACTTTAGTCGGGTTGATAATTTAAATTTTAACACGACTAGTTTATTTAGGCATGTGTACGGAGCCCATATAACAACAAAATTAAATTGCATTGAGGGGTCTACAAACTGCATTAAAGAATTTGAGCAATGTTTATGATATAGTACCTCGTAATCAATTTACATAGTTTTTATTTCAAGACCAAATTTACTAATTGTATTGTATGGTTTTCAGGTTTATGCAATGGGTTTTCAAAAATGTAATTATCATAGTTTTTGATATTAAAAAAATTTGATAAAGAAAAATCTTGCTTTTTTAAAGGATCTAATATATAGGAAAATGGATTACCTTCAGTACGCTATTACGTGTGTACAAATTTTTAAAGAATTGAATGGTAACATGTAAAGAAAATAAATAAGGCATGTTATAATATTAAATTATACTTTTTTGATTTTTTATATTTTATGACTGGAAGTTTAAGGAAATGAAAATTCGCACATTGTGCTGTGTTCGCTTGTCGGGCGGGCGTGCGGCGGGCGGGTGTCATGGCGGCGCTGCAATTTTCCCTGCCCGCACCGCTCGCCGCCCGCTTGCCGCATTTTCCTTGAGGGGCGCGCCGGCCCCGCCGCCCGCTCGAGCCGGGAAATCGCTCGTCGTTGTACTCCACTCAGTCCGACTCGGTCGTCGCACTACAACGACGTGTACGAGTCGCGCGCCGCTCGGTGAGCCTCCGCTCCGATAATCTCGCAGCGACCGGCGACATTTGCACGGATCGCGCGTGCGTCCCCGCAGTGAGCTCGAACTGTCTGCTTAGCCTTACGGGTGCGGGCGGCAGGATGCTGCCCGCGCTGACGCTGCTGCTGCTGGCGCTGCTCCCGCCGGGCCCCGTCGATGCGCGCCGACACGCGCCCGACCTGCGCGAGGACGAGCCTGCTCGGCGCACCACGCGTCCGGCCGGTAAGTGCCTCCTTTACTCTGGTAGTACACACAAGATAGTGACCGTTCGACAAGTGCAGCGCTGCGTGACCCAATAAGTAAGTTGGCTGTGTTTATGTAAATAACATTCCGCGAGCTGCCGCAGCACGCCGCAGCGACGCGCTCGGTTGAAACGTACGGGTGCAGAAAGCGGAGGACGTTCGCAGAGCGGATCGCTGCACCGACACCACCACAAAACTTTATTGATATCTAACATGTATCTGGCTTATTTTTATCGACCACTTTTTAACACTAGGATAATTAAAACAGCACCACGCGTAGGCGTCGATAATTTTGTCTTAAATATATCTTGAAAAACAAAATTTCAAGTGATCTATTTTGGCTGTATGATACAATAAGTAATCTATTTTATCGGGCATAGACTCCTTAAGGAGATAAAGTTGACTTCGAGTATGTAAGTACCATGTGACCACACCTTTGGAGACGTCAGATTAAGTTTATGCAATCCAGAGTAATTTATTTATAAACATAGTTTAGTTTACGTTTGCTTCTCTTATAAACCATGGAAAATTTTTACTTATTTCACATGTTACTTAGACTTTTCAAATTGCTAATGTATTCATTTCTATGCAGAAATTGTTTGATTTGATGTAATGTGAATACTGATATAATCTTCTTTATGAATTTTACTTAGTTTCCGCAACAAAGCCGTGGAAAATCTGTGGGCATTATAATTAAATAAACAAGACTACCGTAATTATAACTTTATTATATAGGAATCCAACCGCACCGTACAATTAGTTATGACAATTACGGTCAAAGGAGACTTTCTCATGATAAGTAATAATTAGAATTTTTACTATAACTCAATTAATATTTATAAATAATTCTTAATTATACTAATTATGTTAAAAAAAATCATTTGTCCAAGAACTTTTAAATGTGGCATTGTATTGCATAGAAAAGATTTAAGTAAAAAACTAGTATTTAAATGTCCTTACATAAAATATTTATGTATAACTTGGTAAAATTGGAAAGTGAGATTTAAGAGTCAAGCTTAGGAAAAGCTTCAAGCTTAATCCTTATAAATCTTACCTTTGTTAAGCAGCATTGTTGACTTGTCGGTAAAATTTATCCATGTTTGTAAACGACAAAGTGAAGTAAAAAATATAATTTTTTTCTTTAGCTTCGAAAATAATTTATTTATAAACATTTGTGTATCTACAGGTACAATTATTACTATTATACGACAAGTCATTTTCTGCTGCAATTATCGTTAGCTTAAACTCTTGATATGTTCATGTAAAAACCGTTTCTATGAGTACAATGTAATGTATAAATTAACGACTGCGATGCAATTGACAATAAAACAATCAGAAATATAATTTATGTAATCAAAATACATCATTGTTGTATTTATTTTTTATTTTGTTTAAATTTAAAGCATCCCTTTTAGCGGTATTTGACTTACTTAAGTACTAACTAGATCATGAATATTTGCAATAGTTAAAAACAATGAGAAAATTTATTTAAACTATTCTTTTAAATTATTTACTCACATCAAAATTCTAGGAGGAAGTGTGATCATTATTTTTGTACCTGTCATTAAATTATTAAATAAGTGTTGAGACCAAGTCAGAAGAGAGGAAGAGATTTTTAACTTAACAAACATCAATATCGTATCATATATATTTTAAAAAGGTACTAACAAATGGTACGCTTCGAGAACTTCCTCTTCGTCCATACATCAATACCTCATTCATATGTAATTAAGCAACTATTGATGAGATCAATTGTATTTATCGTTATCAGTATATAATTTTGTATCGTATACGATGTCGTACGATTTTCCAATCTTATCCGCCTTCTATCGAACACTTCAATTTAAATATATTATAAAATTATCTAAGAACGGATTTATACGCTTATGTTTTTCTTCGTATTGTTATGTCACTTCCCTCGTAGGCGATGTTATGTAAATGTTATCTTTTATTTTTATATTTACTTCATCACGTTAAAATACTAGTTTATCTTTAACCAAATCATTGTCCTATGTACTCGGATTTTATTTCTGACTGTGCACAATCAATAACGATATGTAAAACTGTTTATGAATATAAATTGACTAATATAGTACGTAAACAAGGATTTTGCGATGGAATAAACAAAATGTTGTCGCAACCGCAATAAAAAATGCACAGAAAGCACAATTAGCTGTAAATATAACGAATAATGATTGAGGTTACTTAATATGAATAATGAAGCCGTGATAGCCGAGTGGTTTGGGACCTCGGCCTCCGATTCGGAGGTCGCGGGATCGAATCCGGCGTGCACCGATGACTTTTCTAAGTTATGTACGCTTTAAGAAATTAAATATCACGGGCTTTATCCGCCAGCCCGCCCTTGGCCAGCGTGGTGGATTATGGCTAAAACTCTCTCCATTAAAAGAGAAGGCTCCGAGTCCCAATAGTGGGAACATTCAGTGGGTTGAAAAAAAAATAAAAAATATTAATAATGAGTGATAGGCCATAGATGACATTACGTTTTAAGCCTGTAAATGACATCAGGTCTCTATCTATTCTCTATCATCTCTACCATAATATTTACTAAAATCGCTCATTGAATCGAAACAGAATTTTTTATTACACGCTACTGTTTAGCAGTAGTACCTTAATGTTCTCCGTCAACGCAGACCATTCATTATTCGATCTATTGTTTTATAATATAATTAATTTTTAGTAATGATAAAAATTCTGCGTAAATTTTAAGTGAATTCTTTCTAAAATAAAAATGTTAAGGATTTGGTTTGTATACGCTTTTAAAATCACATAAGAATCAACTATGTATAAATAATTCACTTGCGCCATCAATTTTCATTCATTTTTCGCATCAGATTAAACTTGACGACGTTTGCCAAAATATCTTAACGACCGTGCCAAATCTGTATTACCGAGAAAAAAAAAGTGTCTTCACCGTCTAGACGGTCGGCCGAGACGCGCCCGTTTGGGGAAACTTCCTCAAACGAAAATTTCACAGTTTACTTACTAATATCGTTCAGAAAATCCGTTAAGACTTCAGATAACGATTACTTTCTACGATAATACGGGAAAAGGAATCATTATTATTATCACAAAAATATCTGCAATTAACCTAATTATGAAAATGTATATAAAATACAAAAAAAAAATAGTTTCTTGCGCATTTTTTGCGACCTAGAGGTATATTATTCCCCTCCTTTTAATTTTTGTTTATCTATCAAAAAATTCAGTCAGTAATTCTCAGTCTCATTTTGAAAAAATAATTTAATTTAATTTAAAATACACACTTCACCAGGAATACTAGTACACAGAACAGTACACGAGAATAGCGTTAATAGGATAAAAAATTCTCTTTAGCATTCGCTGATACGACTTTTCGGAAGTTCATCTATAAAACAAAAATTCCTGCGACTTCTAGCAACGTTTTCCAGATCATTATGTTCTGTTTGCAGGTGTGAAGTAATTACTACCCTTACTTCAGTTAGGGCTTGGACTTATGGGTCTCTCTCATTGATATATATAAATAAATATAACCTGATAGCCCAAACTATTGCTCACCTTATGTAGGAATTCCCAGGT
>DWHU01000299.1:0-21960 GCA_018247975.1 Parides photinus
TGGTGCAGGACCTGGATTCGAACCCACGACCCCCGATTCGGAGACCGAGGTCCGTAACCACTAGGCTATCACGGCTCGGCTCGGCACGGCGGCTTTGTTATCTCATCATATATTTCTTAATTAGAAGCTACATTACTTATTTTATATTCTGTGCTACTTGACATTGTGGAGTCTGGCACTTAAGTTATATCTATACACAGATATATGCCTACATATATATATATATAGGTAGATGCTGCCCTGTTTCTGTAAAAATTGATAGCAAAATATACTGTATAGCAGGTTAATGAGACGTAATATCTTATTTTCCAAAGCTGTAAGCACAATATGATGTTGGGTTTATGATCTTAACTAGTGTTTCAGTATTATGGATAGGAGTGTAGCTTATCATCAATTGTATCCTTGTTCTATCATTTTTTTGATTTAAAGTACTTTTTTTTAATAATTTGGCACATGTCCACATCACTCATTGTTATGAGAAAAATTTGTATGTGTATCATCATCATCATCATCATCAGCCTGGAAACGTCCACTGCTGAACATAGGCCTCCCCCAAAGATACATTCTTCAAAAACATTTTTAATTAGGTATTACAAAAGCATATAAATACACATAGATAGATAATTAAGCAGTGAACAATGCACTTTGATTTAACATTTGTCCTTTGTAGCAAACAAATAAAGCCTATGCATGATCATTCCAGCATTTACAACTTAATACAAATTTCTAGTTAACATTTTGTTGATAGACAAATGATTGAAGTCATAGTCATTTGATGGTATATGCTGCTTTCAGCAAAAAGTGTTTTAAAAAAATATGTTTTTTTAATAACAAACTGTGCACCTAAAGCAGATTAACCCATATTGTTCATGAAACTCATAAAATTAAACCTTCACAATATTTCATTTGGAAAGTTAAGCATTATAAAATTCATACACAAAATTTTAAATGATTTGAAATAACTCTGTTTGAAGAAATTAAATTTAACATTTTTTTTTAAATACTAGGCAGATGTTACAATACTTACTACTTTGTACTTCTCTCGGTGATACCAAATCTCCATTAGTCACATGTGAATTGATTATGGTATTGTTTATGCAACAAGACATTGTCCTACGAACTAATAACTGTTCACCCCTAAAATTTACATGTATTATATATGGGCCATATTCTTGATTTATGGTCAATTCCTCTTGAACATTACTTTGTGGTACATCAAGTGTTCTACTTGTTGATGGCATATTGATATAAAGTTCATTATCATTTTGTTCCAATCTACTAGACACAGATGGTTGTGGATTTAATAATGCTCCTGGTAGATACTCAGGTGAAGTTCCTCTAATTACTAGCTCATTTTCTTCTGGGATGTTATTTGCTGCTTCTAAATCTCCATCAGAAGTTGATTCATCACCTGTGTCCAATTCACAAGAAGGCCCAGGGTCAAAGTCCATTTCTAGAAAATCCATATCTGGACTTGAAGCTCTAGAACCTTGTTCCCTTACTCTTTCAGTTGCTGCACCCTGTTGAGGGGCAGGATAATTTGGTAACAAAGGCAGATGCCTATCTAGTGGTAAACCCATATCCAAACTAAAAAATGAACTTGGTAAGTCTGCTAAATGTTCCCCTCCTCTATAAGTATAAATACACCCATCTTCTGAACCTAATGAATAATCATCATTTCCAGTATCACTTGAATTATCATCATCTATGTTTGGTCTGTTTAACTTTACAGTTGAAGGCCTTTTTCTATTTTCTCGGAAACCACTGCTTTCGGGATTTTCAAGAGACTTATTTGTACCACTTGTTGAAGGTCCATTGAGACTGTTATTACTGCTACCTGCTTTATCTGAGCAAACCTTATGTCTCTGACATCCATATTTTTCTTGAATTATCTCTGATACTTTATCATGTGTATTTAATTCACTTCTGCTGGTACTAGGATTTTCAAAATCTTGCACTTTAGTGTTTGACACATTTTTTAGTCCTTGTTTTTGTTTTCCTCCATTTGTGTTCACAATGGTATCTCTCTGTGAATTGTTTTTTGTTTTGTTACATTTTTGTTCATAATCATCAACTGGCTGCATTAAAGATCCGTTTACTGGAACAAAAGTTGAACTTCTTTGAGGTGACATAGATGAAACCAATTTTTCCAATTTATCGCTTTGATCTTCTGAAGTGTTACTGCTTTTGTAATCCCTGGGTTCTTTATCACATCCTTGTGTGTTAAGATTTTTTACAGAAACAGTCTCGTCCACAGAATCCATTATTACAAATATGTGAACTTGTTATTCATCGGCATTATACATTTTAAGGTTAAAAGGAATGATTAAACGCTTCTGAAAGTAGAATTATCACAATAAATTATATATTACACGTACGGCACTTTGACCATCAACCATTTGCCGGTTTCTAAGGTAAGTTTTGAATCAGTTGTATTAAATAATAACAAACCGACTGAACACTTTAATTGACAGCTTGATTATGAACTGAAAACGACTACCACAGACTTAAAACTATTTATCTTCAAAATGGGATAATGAAAGATTGGGTGTGTTACTTAACTAACCAAATCACTAGTATAAGTAGAATCTTAAAATGGATATTTTAATACGTTAACTAAATTTCGGTAAGTAAACAGTTACTACTATTTTTACATTGATTTTACTACTGGAGAACTTATATCCCATATATTTAGAACTGTTCAAAATTTCGCCGTTTGTTTGATTTTAAGGAAATTAATAAATAAAATAATACACAATGTTTACTCAGTCACACAATGCTATAATAATTGTGATAAAATAAAACCATTCGCACTTCCCCAAAAATTGTGGCGCAATTTGCGGAGGCCGTGTTGTAAACGAACGTCTACTTTAATACAAATAGGAGATTATTTGCCTTAAAAATTACTCATAACAGTTTGTGAATTAGTGTAAGGTTGTTCGTCTAACGTCTGTGGAACTTGTACATCTTTGTGGAACAGTATCGAAATAAATACTTGGTTTCCAAACCATGCTAATACGTTCCAATAGCTTGACAAAATTAAGTTGACATTAAATGCCGTTATTTCTAATTTAGCAGACTTCTTTTTAGGGTAGCAAATGATAAAAACTCATAATTTTTGTTATTTTATTACATTGAATGTTGTGATTTCACTCAAACATTTGAATATTAATACATGGTAGTAAATACGTCATGTATATTTAAATGTTTTATAAAATAACGATTTACGAACTGGACAATTCTTGAATATGAATGTTAATAAAAATTTGGCGATAAACGATCCTTTGGCTGGTAAGTTATTTTTTGTACCCTCTTTAACTGTGGTTTATATTATTTATAGTATACGTTAATTATATGGTTTTTCAGTAATTTACAATGAAGGGCATTGGCGAATATATAAAGTATCTCCACTACATAATTTACAATCAAATACGGTTAAACACAAACAATATGCATCAAAGATCCGACAAGCTATAGTTAGTACTGTCCAAGCTAATTCTGCTGTAAAATACATGGTGGTTATGGAAACGCTGCCTTATTTAAAATATTCTGAAGATGACCCAGAAAGTTTTTCAGTATGTTATACAAACACTTTGTTTTGTAATTTTAATAATAAATTTTTTCTATTATTATATTTTATATTTATCCAGATAACAGTGTCCTCGACTCAGGAAGAAAAATCTAAAGTAATTTATACATGTATTTTTTTGGCATGGGGTGTTTGTTTAAATGTTATACATGCTACACACTTGCCATTTATGCTGGAGTATGGTGAACAAAGGATTGGCACAGCTGTCAAGGCTACTTTGCAAAACTTGTTTGATTGTACTATTAAACAGTTTTTATTTACACAGGTAATAATCATAAATATTATATTAATTATTATTGTTGTATAATATGGATGATGAAAAGGATTCCCAAGAAATAACTTTATATTTTCTAATTACAGCATCAACTTCTGAAATTTGCCTTTAATATTGTTGAATATGATACATCTCGGAGCACTGATCCATTTACATTTTGCTATAGAACCGAAATGGAATATAAAGATAAGCTTAGTTTAACATTTGAAATTGGTGATGTTAATATGATTTGGAATCGGTAAGTTTTATTATATTGTACAAGTTCTCTGTAAAAATTTCCCCCATGAACAATTATTTTACTTTAATGCCAAAGAAATCTTAAATTTTTTGTAACAAATCAAAATATCTGCAAATAAAAATTCATATTTAATTTTACAAATAGACATAAATTTTATAATAGTTCTGTAGCATGTTTCAAGTCTTGCTTAATATTTTTAAATTATAAACAGAATTTATTTTTGCGAAAATTCCAAGCACAAGTCCAGCAAAATTATATTATTACATCATGTCCTATAATAGTAAATACTTGATGATCTTAATTGCCTGAGTTTATAATATATGTTTATTTGCATCACTTATTAAAAAAAAATTATTTCAGAATAAACAGCAATGATTCCAATGAATCAGACAAGGTTACATTAGCATATAATTTAATGCAGAATCAAATATTTTACACAATGGGGCTTGATGTAACACCATTAAATTTATATGAGATCACTCTCTCTAAGGCTGAAGTAAAATCAAATGGCACAATAAAAATGAAGACACCTGAAATTGTAAACTGTGTTTTTAAAATGTTAAACAACATTATTAATGACCATAGTTAATAGATAATTTATTAAAAGACATCAGCAAGATATTTTTTAAAAATAGGCTCGCTATAGGCGTAAATGAAATTAACATGATATGAAGTGTTTTTTTTTAAATTGCAGTTTTACGCCTCACTCTCCCATGTGTCATATAAATTATCCTTTACATAGTTTGTCCCGTCTAAGAGGGATTTTTCTGTTTCTGCTATTAATCTGTTATGATTAGTTGAAGATTTAAAGCAAAAGTTCTCCAGTGATTCCAACTTGGTTGTCAAATAAGCCTTCCTAACCAGCTATAGCTTTAGGTGACTTAAAAATTCATTTGAGCTTTGCTGATGCGATTATACAGTTCATGATACACGAATTTGTTGATCCAATTTAGATATCAGATCTAAGTTTAGTTCACCACTTTATTTGTCCTCTTGCGTTGAGTTCGCTGTGCCGACTTGAAGTTCGCTCCTGCTGCGCCGCCGTTGTCGTCGGTGTTGCACTCCAGAGATGGCAGTATCGCCAGCAAGCCCTATCAGTGGCAATCCGCCGCTGTCGGCGCCCTCAGTTGAACGCAGTTAAAGACTATCCTCAAGAGCCGCTATGTATCCCGACTCGAAATACCGTCTTCAATTGGGTCCCAAAAAAAAAACACGCTGTTCATTGATATTTTTCACAGTGACGACGTTGTCATTTTTTGACACATTTTCTTTTATTTATTCAAACAAGTCGCAATAGTTAAATGTTCTTTATAGATAGACTAATTGTAAATAAATTGAGTAGCAGGGAGTAAGCAACAAATTACACACTATTCTTATACATTTTGACAGTTTTATTTGTACTGAAGACCTATCTCCTACAGACTTCTAATAATATATTAAATCCATGATTCAGCACCTAACAGCATAAAAGAACTTTGCCACTATCTATAGTATTACCATATTTACGCTTGTCAGCAAATTTTAAATGTTTAACGAAATCATTCTTCATGACCTTCAGCTACATTGTCACCTATTACATGAAACATATTTAGTGTTAGATCAATGTACACTCTTGGTGTTTGCATGAGAAGTAGTGTGTGTACACCAACTATGCTAGCGAATTTTTCTCCTTGTTAAATTGAAAGTAAATTCAAAAACATCTGCACATTTTGTAGGATTCACATTTATGTACTTGAAGTACATAAATAATTTGATTACATATAAATTCAACTTTTTATATTGATCCATCAGCATTTTCCTAATTTATATTATTTTTCTCCTAATACTTATAAGTGAAATTTAAGGTAATATTTAAATTATAGCATTTTACAAAACAATAAAATTTACAGCCCGATTAAATGTTCCCACAGCTGGAAATCTAGGCATATGACAAGTACAGAACATAGCTCATATAATTAAGAAGTTGGCATAAGTAGCTGTTTTAACCTGATCCGCCGCAGGGAGCCGGGACAGTTCCCTGTCTTGGCTCCCATGGTCGCTGGGTGACGGATTCGGGGGGTCCGTTGCCCAAACGTGTAATAGAGGCCGAGAGGAGGGCGCTCTGTATGTTCCAGCGCACCTGCAGAGGGAGAAGGGGTTTCATCCCCCGGGGCGGAGCTGCGCGTTGCAGCCGGCGCTGGCGGGGTCGCGGAGCTGTGCGAAAGCGTTCCGTGACCCCGCCGTAAAGCGACGAGGACGGAACATCGTGGAGGTTTTAGTCGGTGCAAGTCCGCCATAACCTGCCTTTGCCCCCGCAAAGTAGCTGTTTTAAACTAAAATTGAGATAGGGATTAAATAAACAATCTATTGTATTAACATTTACTTTTAATGAATTACACTTTACAAATGGGTTTGCATAATGTAACCTTATAATACATATAACTACATTACAATGTGCTAAACTTAAATATTAACTATTTTTTCATGTTATTCAGCAAGCAGATTATTTTTGGTATACGGAAAATTAATTTGGATGTACCTCATAACTTCAAGTAATTTTTTTTCTTGTGCAAAATGTCAGTAGGCCCTTAAAGTAGATAATAAAGGTGCTGCTTCTTTAATACATGAAGGCGTCGTATAAAAAAATTCGGTGAAAACTTAAAAAATGTCAAGAAAGTACAATAAACATTTGAATATTTTTATAAATGTGAAATGTTAAAAAGACAAAATTCTGCCAAAGCGTGATTAAAGACTTTAAAATATTAAATAAGTTTAATATACGTAATGGATATTGTGTATCGCAATTTTAATTATTTCACAGAACATATCATAAAATGTTAAAATAAATTCATTTTTTATTTCAAATTACATAAACCATGTCAATTTCCTATTGGAATATCACATATTTATCTAGAAACTAAAAATGGTCTATATTAAAAGAAAACATATATTAGTAACAACAAAATGAGGCTATTAGTCTTATTGGCGAAGATTCCTCACCATACTCAGGTAGCTGAGGATCCAGATTCAGAATGTAAGAACCCCCGGATTTTTCTTAAAATATTGCATGCAAATTTTATTTCAGGACATAAATGCTCAAACACTGGTTAACTGCGAAAGCAGTTAAACATAAATATTTCCATATTTTTTGTGTGCCAAATTAATTAACATAATGCAACAAAGTTACTTAAAGATTTCTTTTCCTTTGAAGTCAAATTAGATAGATTATCTGTTGCTCATGTTATGGTAATATATAACTAACATATCTATGACCACTATAATTATGATTACAATTACCTACAAACACCTGAAACACTGAGATTTCAAAGTGCATTGCAGGTTAAGTTAAACTCAATACATTTTGATTACTTATTATATCCTTAAGTTAATAACCATTACTGATGAGATGTTTTTAAACTTTACTGCCTCTACCAAGTATTAAAAGAGATAAACTATTAATTTATATGCACAGACCAGAATCTAGACAAGTTAATTATATTTGTGATAACTAAAAGGAACTACAGGGTTCTGGAATAGTAAGATATTTTAAAATTACCAGTATAAAAACTACATCAGTAATACTAAAACAATAGCATTAAGCATATTAATATTGATTATACATAAAAAAAATTGCCAGATTGGTGCTCCAACATTAATATACTGCAACAAATTTCATAGCATAGACATACATATAACTTATAAATCCAACACGCAGTAAGTTTCCATTGTCTGTTGCACACAGCTGCACTCCCCCTGCAATATTATTCAGCTTTAATGTGTGTATCAATTTATATTATACACCTCCCCAGTCAAGTATGATTTGATTGCTGCATGTTCAAAAATGCCATTGATCTTGAAAGATGCCATTATATTTAACTCTTGGTTAAAGGTGGATAAGAATCAAATCTTTGTAAACATTATACTTGTATTGCAAATTCCTAAACTAAATTGTCATTACTTCAATTTGCGATATACTAATTTTTAGAAAACATTAAAGACAGGGATATTCTCAGTGATGTTACCTTCAATGACCATGTTTTAGATCAATCATTCCTCCTCAGTGTGTGCAGCGCAGTACCTAACAGCAACCTCCTCCAGCTGCGCCACCCGCGCCCGCACCACCAGCGCCGCTTGCTCCATCCCCCCTCGAGTGTTGCGGTCCAATCTTAATACCATTTGCCTAAATAACAAAACAATGCCTTTAAATAAAAAAAAAACATTGAGTGTAAATCTTATACATGATTAACTAAAAATATCAAAAAATTCTAAAATAATTGATTTGGGGAACTTTTATGTAATCATTTTTGTGGTTTTTATATATATTTGATTACTAGTCTTAAGTTCCCTTCATAGATCTCATGTTGTGTAGTTTGGCTCACTTAACATCATAGGAAATGCAATTGGAAATAAACAAAACAGTAGTATTCAAGAAAACAAAAAAGTATTTAAATTTAATTTCAGTATCCAAAACAATCAAACTATGGAGAATATTTTATTTATTTTGCAAGAAAACTTCTCTCATATAAATAAAAATTAAGTCCTACCCATACCTCATTGTTTATATCAAATACACCTTCTTGAATCTTTTCATAGATCTCCTTTGCAGTATTAATGAAGGCTTCCTCAACATTTGCTGCTGTTTTGGCCGATGTCTCCATGAACACTAAACCATGTTCACGAGCAAATGCTTCACCTTCTTCTTTTTTTACTTCACGTCGAGACTCAAGGTCACTGTAAAATATATATTTTTTTAGTTTTACACTGCTATTATAATCTATTACATCCTGGCTTTATGTATTTTACAACTTAATTCTAGTAATTAATAGGTACATAAATCAACATTGCAACAGTAAATCAACCTACTGCCACAATCTGTTTATACAATCCTTTTTCTATCTGTTACTAAGTGTCATTGTGTAGACCATGCATAAGTTAGTATTATTTACCCCCAATGAAAGTTAATTCTGTGGTTTAAAATAATGGAGAATAGGTAACTCAATAATCATTTCAACAGGATTAGATGTTTCTATAAATAATATTTTCAATTAGTTTCTCTATTAAAAATATTAAATAACATACCTTTTATTACCAATTAACATGATAACCATATTAGAATTGGAATGCTGCCGAGCATCTTCAAGCCAGGTGGTAAGATGATTAAATGTATCCCTTCTAGTAATGTCATAGACTAGAAGTGCACCTGCTGCACCTCTATAGTATGATCGAGTAATTGACCTAAAATATAAACATTTTATGTAACTAGTGACCGAAATAAGGTTTTTATATTTGAAACCAAATTCAACATGATATTTAATTCTTTTATTAATATTTAATATAAGAGCACCTTTAACATGTCACCATAACAACAAAAATAATATTAGTTTAAAACTATAATAATGCATTGTCTATAAACAATGTGGATCAAAAGAAAAATAAGGTATTTGACATTCTTTAAAGATATAAGGAAGTAAGCAGTATATAAGTATGATATAATTAATTTAATTTTTACCTGAAAGCCTCTTGGCCTGCTGTGTCCCAAATTTGTAGCTTGATTTGTTTGCCATCAATTGTGATCATACGGGCACCAAATTCCACACCAATAGTGAGATCATGTACTGGTTGGAATCTCTTATCTGTGAACTGGAGCAGCAAACAGGACTTGCCCACACCTAAAAAAAACTCATTCATGTTAATATCCATACACTTTTATGAATTAATCGTGATTGCAAATAATATAACAATGACCATTACAAAAAGCATGAAAAATATAGGTACATAACTAAAATATGTTTACAATGTATTCCAACATCCAAACATTTATCAGATTACGCGAATGAAAGCGTAGGCGGAACACAAAGAGCTTTTAATTTTTACATTACGTTAATATATTCTTATTTATATATTTTTTGCATTTGACGAACTAAGATTTAAGGGCAATATGGTGGAAATAACCACAATAAAAAATATACTTTATAAATTTAATTACAAAACAAAAATACAATGAAGTAAAATAATAGAAAATAAAATCAATACCTGTGTCACCAATAATGATGTATTTGAACAAGTAGGCGTAAGCCATTATTTCTTTTGTTCTCTTTTTTAAAACAAGAAAGAATATGAGTCTTCAGGTACTAATACAGTAAATAGCAACGGCGACAATTACTTTAAGACGTAATTGTTAAGAATCTCACAGCTGGGTTGATTCAGTATGTCATTGTGAAAATTTACGATATTGACAATGAACTTACCAGAGATAAAAAATTAATTAAGTTTTTATTCGTCGTATGCAGAAGAAAATTATCATAAATGTTATAAAATTATTCTATTTGCTTAATTTTATTTTGTACATACAACGACCGTAAACTACTTTCTCGCTTGTTAATTTTAATAGATTAGCGAGACCAAAATGAAAATTCACATTTTTTTCTGTAAAAAAAGAGATTGTTTAGATAAGAAAGGAAAATAGTTTTTTAATTACAGGCGTGTTATTAATCTCTTTTCTTTTTCAGCCCACTTATCCTTCCCACTGCTGGGAAGTCCGGACTTTGGCCTTATCTCGTAATTGCCAAGTGCAGATTAATTAACATATATTATTTCAGTTTATTTCGTAAATGTAATGTAATTGATATGTTGACGGTATACATCAACCTAACTAGAACTACTATGATAGTATATTTATTTATTAATCTACACAAAAATATATAGATACTGAATACAATTAAAAAAAAAATATTATTAAAGGTGGGCAAGAGCGACCTTATCACTATAAACAATCTCTTTTAGTTATCCCTGTAGGAGGAGAGAAGTAAAATGGATAAACAAATAGTGTAATAGTAGCAATAAATAAATAAAGCAATAGTAGAAACAAAAGTAGAGAAATAAATTACCTGTACATGTTTTACATCTATTTAGTGTTCGAAAAAAATAATATACTTGAGTTACGTTTTTAAACTATACCATAAGCATTATAAAATAGTACCATAAAGCTACAATATTTACATCTTATATGTTAAAAACATTACATTTACTTGCACATTTACTACAACATTAATTATGAAGATTATGTGTTGTGAATTATAGCATAATATTTTTAATGTGAAATAAATAAAAAAAATATCTATTAAAAGCCAATTAATACGTAAAAATTGTTTTCATAACCTATGTGAATATGTGTGATAAACAAAAAACGTAAGTAGAATTAGTTATAATTTCAAGTATTTTAGTACCTACTAATAAAAAATTCTTTTCAGCTTGATTTGCGGTGACGTTAATGGAAATTTTAATGTTTTATTTTCTCGCGTTGATTCAATTGTAAAGAAGTCTGGGACATTTGATGTACTTTTGTGTATTGGGAATTTTTTTGGTGATGATAATTCACAATTAGATGCATATAAAATGGGAACCAGAAAGGGTAATAATTGGTTTAAGTTTTATAATTTTAATATTGAAAATTTTACACTTATAATTCTTTAGACTGCTTCCTCTGTTGCAAATGTTAAATATTCCTTTTTTGATGTCATAGTAAGGCATCACTTTGTTTGCCTTTGATATTCAATAGTGTAGATAGGATGTTGCTGAAGTTAAGATTAAATGTAGAAAGATATGTATCATAACTGTGTGTGGCTATAACTATATTTTTTTATTTATTTATGTTCATACTATTTTCAGTTCTTGTAACTACATATGTATTTGGACCAAGTAATGAGGATCATGTTCAATATTATTGTGAAGAAGGAAATGAAATTGTACCAAATGTTATATACATGGGTAAGTTTAGTTTTTACTCTTAGTATAATCTAATTCATCATTTACATATAAATAGTTGTAAGTATTACCATTATTAAATTTTACTACCTTGTTTCTATTTACATTTTGAACATTCTTATATTTAATGAAATTGAATATTGAAATAGATTTTTGTGTTTCTTTTCATTATCCTTTCATTTGCATTACTTTTTAGACAATTATTTATTTTAAATTGTTGATTAAATATTACGAATTTATTTTTGCACTTTAGGTAAAAGGGGAATATTCACAACAAGTTCTGATGTGAAGATTGCTTACCTTACTGGTTTATCAAGGAGGGAGACTGGTAAAGATGTACCAACATGTACATTTGAACCCAGTGACTGCAGTGCTGTCAGAGATGCATGCTTTAGAGGCCTCAGTGAATACAGGGGTGTAGATGTTTTAATCACTACATTATGGCCAGTGGGGATAGAGCATGATGATTGTCAAAAGGTATTAAAGTGTATTGAAAGAATGATATAAATCTAATTTAAGTAACATTGTTATAGATTACAGATATCATGGTCTCTTCAACTTGAGAGAAAGACTTGCGAAGGTAAAACCTACTAGATGATAAGTGCACACATTTGTAGCAATAATCATCATCATGATCATTAGTACTACAATAAATTATACTGTTATAGACCATTAAATCAGAATCCTTTTTTTGTTACCATGAAGTAGTTGGTGTTAATCTTCATCAGCCTTTATCAACCCACTGATGGAAATAGTCCTTCCCTAATGTCTTCCTTGAACTGCAGTCCTCTGCCTTTTGCATCCACCAACTTCTGACTGCTCTGATGATGTTGGTGGTATATCTGGAGGGATGGCGTCATACTTTGGCTATCTGTAGGCCACCCCCACTCTAATTCTTTGCTCCGCTATCGGCAGTTTCTGACAAGGCAGAAATGGCCAGCCCACTGCCACTCCAGCATGCAGATCTTGTTAGCTACATTGACAACTTTAGGTTTCCATACAATTTCTTTGTTCTGGACCCTGTCCCTGAAAGAAATGACAAGCATAACTCTCCATAGATTGCTTTGTGACTATAAGTTGGTACAACAGACTGATTGTCAAGTGGGATGTCTCATCATGGCAAGTGAGTGTGGAGAGGGCACATTGGATGAAGACTATTCTTCAGACTTTGGGGTATTTGCGTGGTGAGGATGTCGTGGACATTCTTAAATGCTATTCAACAGAGCTGAATGTGTCTATCAATCTCTTTGTTGAAAGTTATATATTTAATATATCAGTATAATAACCGAATAACAATCAGTTATTATAAAAAGAAAAGGTCTTGGCTAGTAAGTTTCTAATATAAATTATTGGTATAGTTTTAAAATTAAGTATTTTTCAGATAGACATAGAAAAGGAACAAATGTCTGATTTAGTTGCTTGGCTTGCAATGCACATAAAACCGAGATATCATTTTGTTCCATCAAAAGATAAATACTACGAAAGACAACCATACAGGTAATTATTCTATATTTGATGAATGATAAATGTATGACAATGGTGGGCAATACAGAGCTTCATCTTTAAATGTGGAATTTCTATTTAGGAAATAGATTTTTCTATCGAAATTAAATGCGCTTCAACAGTTTTATATACAAAGATACAAAGACCTATCACCATCGTTTGTATCTAGGCAAAAGATATTGTAACTCGCTATTCTTATTTTCAGAAATCAGAGTATACATCAGGACTATCGTGAGTGTGCAACTAGGTTTATCGGTCTTGCACCAGTTGGTAACAAAGTTAAGGAGAAATGGATATACGCATGTTCACTCCAGCCTATAAGTAAGATGCGTATGACGGATTTACTCCAGGCAACCACTGATGAAACAGTGTGTCCTTACGACCCAGAGTTAATGAAACAACATCAACCTGGAAAAGTTGTTAAGGTAGAACACCTATTACAAATGTTATAGTTCCCCCTCATATCCACAAGAGGTTTTCATTTGATCCCATTTTAACATGGTTTTTCACATATACTAGACCTAATAAATAGAGTAAAGGCTGACAGTGCAGGTTTGAAAAGAGTTGACATCAACTAAACTCTTCAACATTCACTGGAATTGAACTTGGATTCTTTGAGTTACAAAGCTGGCTGTTAACTAATTTTAAATGAAATAGAGAAAAAAAATGTAAGTCAATGTTTTAGTTCTCAGGTAATGGACAGTTCTTTTACAATTTGGATGCAACAGATGATGATCAAGGGAAGAGAAAAAGGAAGAGTGGAGAAAATCCGGAGAGAAAACGAAGGGAGCTGGATCCTGGTAATTTTTTTATAACTAATTTATTTTGAGTGTATAATTAGTGATAGTATCTCAAAAGAACCATGCTGCTTATGGAAATTTACAAATATTACAAACACTGCTTTTTAATATTGCAAACAATCGTTTAAAATATATAGCTATGTTAATTAATAACCACATCACAAAGTAAATTTTAACTATAAATGATTCCAAATCTGTGTTGTTAAAGTTTGTAAGGCTGTTGTTCATAGTGTATATGTTATAGAAATGCATGCCTAATCCCTATCAAGTTTCGAGATTCCAATAAAAAAAAAAAATTATCATTATAATGAAACCTGTCATGTTTTAAGAACACGCGACATGTGTCTACTTGCATTTTATAATAAGACATTTGTTCAACACAAATACAATGTAATATATGATTCCAAAAAAAATACTATAAAGATTGATGTAAAACATAGTCAATACGATACTAGTATATAATAACAAGTTATATAAGACATGAATTAAAATAACAACTCTATCATATATACATTGCGTCTCAATGTTATACCAAGTAATATAGAGGATGAAGTAAATTAACTTTACTTAACCTATTATTTCTTTTCAGACTCATGTTGGTTCTGTTTATCATCACCTACAGTTGAGAAGCATTTAGTGATATGCGTAGGAACTCATTGTTACCTCGCGTTACCTAAAGGCCCGCTTACACCGTACCATGTGTTAATTTTACCAATAGCACACCATCAGTCAGTCAATAAGGTTATATTTCAATTAATATTTTAGTTAATAAAAATAAAGAGACAAGAGAGCCATTCATGTGAATACTACACCACATTGCCCTTGCTGCTTTGTGATAGAAGTTATTAGATTTTGTTACCATGTGTAAAATGACTAATTTTACAGCTTTAATGCCACAGAGTCCTTCAAAATTTTTTATTAGAAATATTTCTACAATGCTTTTACTTGTAGTAGTTTTATGTTGCCAGAGAATGTCTAGGTAAGTATCACTGCAACTCCTATTTCTACCACCAAACAGTAATGTAATGGAGTTGTAGTTGTAGTAATAAAATTACTGAGGTAATTACTTAACATCCTTCGTCACAAGGCGACGAGTGTAATATGGTGCTGTGTATAGCATCCTAACTAATGCCACATTGTTATGAGCAGGTCTAACACTTACCATTAGGTGAATGTCTTGCTCTTTTCGGCGATTAAACAAATAAAAAAAATGCTGCTCGCGGTGACAATACCTGACGTGTTTCTACCTAGACGATCTCAGGCATTAGAAACCCAGGAACTAATAATATATATTCCTCAGACACCACCTCGGCTTATAGAGAATATTCTCCACATGGAGCTGGATACCTAAAATTTTCAGGGTACAGGGTATAGGTTAAAGCTCAATCATAGTCTCAACACCTGTGTCCCAATTTACGCATTTAATTTTAACTTGTTTTATAAATTATAAAAAATATTAGTTTTTTCTGTTCCGTTAAGAATTGTATAAATAATTTATTTGTGTAAATTTTAGGCTCCCGATGAAGTAGTAAACGAGATTAAAAAATTCAAAGAGGCCTTAACAAAATTCTACGCTTCCATGGATAAGCTGGTTGTGTTCTACGAAAGGAACTTCAAGACTTCGCATATGCAAATTCAATGTGTCCCCGTGCCCAGAGTGTGTGAATCGCAGATTTTAGAAGTTTTTCAGGTAGGAAACAAGCCAAAGATTTTCGTTGAAATATCTATACTGACTGACTCATAAACAGCATCTATGTCCAAGAAGCCTTTGAAATAAACACTGCATTCTAATTGTTACACGAATCTAAATTGATCTACACATACAATGATGGAGCCATATTTGTCAGTGTAATGAACACTTAGTGAAAACTTAAAATCAATACACATTTTGCAAAAAAAAAAATACTGGTCCCATATTTATTTAATCGTTATTTCAGTCTATAATTGTCTATTACTGAATATAAGATGCTTATTTCATATTGTATTGTACAAAAATCTTTCATTCAATTTCCAACGATATTCTCTTCTGGAAATTTCAAGGATGAAGCAGGCATAAATAGCATACAAATTGAAGTGCTGCCCCCCTACGCGGACATTGGACAGGTGGTGTTGCCAGGTTGTACCTATTTTCACGCGGAGTTACCCACAGGCGATCAGATTTTTGCCAAAACAAAAGTACATTTCCCTTTGCAATTTGGAAGGTAATGAAACTTTTGTATATTTGTGGACTGATATCAATAATATTTAGCTATTGACTTATTTAATTGGTTATAAACTTCATACAAATCTCTCGTAAAAACGGCATTGACGTTTTCAAGTTTTCTATGTGTGAGGGCCATAAAATTCTGGATGGGCGCACTTCATGAATCCTGTTTTAATTGCAACTTGATAACATTTTGACATTTGGGTCATGCTAGCTGATTTATTATCAGTTATCCAAATCCAAATGTCAAAGTTTTCGGTATATTCTAGATTCATAAAGATAACAATTATTATTTGTTCTTAGGGATGTGCTATCAAGTCCTCCGATATTGAACTGTGAAGACAAAGCCGATTGGAGACAGTGTTTGATCAGTCGCGAAGAGGAAGATGTCCACGTGGCTACGTTTAGGATGAAGTTTCGTCCTTTCGACTTCAACGTCGGCGAAGAAAGTGACAGCGATTAATGATAATGTTTCTGATATTGAAAAGTAATTTAAAGATTTTAAAGTTTGATAATAGAAAAATCTGAAACCTGGCTCGTGTTTTATTCTAAAAAATAATTGTTTCGTTAAGGTTTAACATGCGGATATACTCCGCCGCCATCTCACGCTTGCACCGACCGTTTTTCATGAACCTAGCGGATGTTTACTTATTCGATTACGATTTGAAATGCACCTCGTTTATATTATTGCAGTAACGTATTTTTATCAATTACTCGTATAATATTAATTATAGGCGATAAACCTTTATACTCTAAATATTTGCTCACATGCCATGTGCTAGGTACTTTTACTTTTATTATTACGAAAAACTTGCAAAACATAAAATAACACAGTAACTTCATTAGTAAGTGCGCTAAAGACCAGAACACAGTAATGCCGACACACTACCGTTTGTCGATAGACAGAGGGCGCGGTAGTGACGGTTTAATTAGTGAGATTCAATAAAAACTTTGCGAACATGTATGCATGTAGGTACAATATATTGTTTTCAAAAAGTGGTAACCCCTTGAAACTACATCCGAAGAGTATATTCGGAGAAGAAGGTATTCACGAGGCAGCAAATTAACCCGATCTTATTTTTTATGTAACTTTGTTCTCTTTTAGTGATCATTGTTACGCTAAGTTATTTGTTAAGTTGGAATAATATGTTCGGGTACAAACACATGGCTACGCAGAAAATCTGTTTTGTGGGTATGTCTGGCGTACTGCGCGTAGTCCATGTTTGTCTACGTATGCTAGTCTATATATACGTAGGAAATTCTTACTTAGTTAATGTTCACGTCATCTATCGAAAGTACATGGAATTACAACCTCGTTTTTTTTTTTATTTTGGTATCCACCCGTTCTCCTGTAGGAAAGAAGATATACAGTGGCTACGAGCCGGGCGAAATAAAGTTTATTTCGAGTTGAAACATAATGTTCTAAAAGGAAGCCGCTTATAGGGCGCACGCGTTTGATAACTGCTACCACTGCGCTGGCTGGCCGCTTCTGTCATGTCCTTGTTGTTCCATGATGCTCCAAGACTCTCAGGGCTCTTAGCCGTCTCAGGGAGCACCAAGGCTCCCGTGTGCATTGCACATCCTGCACTATAGGTTAAGCCGCCCTTGCGTTATATAGGAGGAGAGACAGCTACCACGGATTTGGAGGAGTAAAGTAAAGAAAACTAAAAAGGCAAAGAAATAATGTAATGATTGCTCGAAAATTAGTGAACAAAAATTACTTGTATGTAGTTGTTACTATTATTAATACAAACTTTATTGACAATTTAAAAATATTAAAAAAATTATATTTTCATCGCGTTATAATTATACGAATCTCAAATTTCTTTAAAATATTGACACGTCGTCTAAGAACTCTATCTCTTTATGTCATGTGATATATATTTATAAGGACTACTCGATTTATGAGCAACTGGACAAGACCTGTTTCGACAGTTTTTAGTCGAGTGTTAGGTATTTTTAGGTTATATTTTAAGCTGGCAACCGGCAAAAATACATCAAGTTTTGGTTCGCTGTTTTTTTTTTTTTGGACGTTTTTCGTGCTTTTTTTTTTCGTAAGGAATAATGAATATTCCAAGTCTCTCTGTAAAAATTTAATTATAATCGCATTGTTACCAATTCATGGGTAAAATAATATTTTACGTTTCTGTTCATAGTTAATAATTTTTATTTTGAAAAAGCGTTTTTTTTTTTGGATATTGGTATCCACTCGTTCTCCTGTGAAAATAAAATAATCAGCGGCGTAGGGCCGGGGGAAAAAGCGTTACCAGAAATACAATTTACAAATTGCTTATTGTTATTTTACCTTTGTAACGTACTGTATTAAGAATACGAGATAGCTAATGCCTATTGTTGAGGGCGTCTTATAAGAATCTATGGGTGCCCGAACTTTAAAGGAGTTCTCTTTACTTTGGAAAAGATTTTAGTAGGTGGAAATTCCTTCTTAACCCTGACTTTTTTGCAATAGCAGATCTTATTAAATTTTATAATATTATAAGAAAAAGCGTACTACGGTATCTATTTCTGACGCTAGATTGTAGTGTGGCAAATGCGATAACACGAGAAAGAGAGTTCACTTGATGATTGGTGATGGGCCAGCACATATGTGGCTTTATTGATGTAATGTTGTAACAGAATATACTCGTGTCTTTGGAGTCCCGTTGTTATTCTAGTAGATTCATTACTCATGACGTCTATGGTAGCACAACATGGTAATGTATACTTTGTAGAAATAGAAGTTGTTGTGATTCCTACTATTCGGATTCAGGCAACCATGTACCGCGAGTTATGATTAATTTTGGTTATTACACATTATTTAAACAGTAAAGTTCCTAAATTATAACCTTAAGTGTACTATTCGTAAAGGTATAGAGATTTTCTGCCCTTCAATCTTAAGAGAAGATATATAGAAGGTAAAGAAAAGAAACAAGAAATATGTTAGTTATTTTCTCTGTAGCCTAGTATGGCTATACAAAATGAGGAAAGAGCCATACATATGTATGTATGGCTCTTTCCTCATTTTGTATATGTATACAAGTTTTGTATATGTATACAAGGCTATGAACTGTGCCTCACTAAATATGTAAACCGATAACTGGTGTATGAACGAACATGTGGTTATCAATAGTTTTTTTTAAAGATAAGCCTAGTTGGCAGAGTACGATAATTTAACACATTGAGCGGCTGTCCATTAGTGTAGTTTGAAACTCAGTACCGTTTTATAAATATTTCCATAAAAAGCGTGTTAAAAAGTAAATGTTCGCTGCGTAGATACATGCTCGTTAAGTGCCTAACTATCTCTATTATTATAATTCAGAGTAAAGTCGTATTTTTTGTCTAGCTCTTTAACTTGCATATAGTTTTCCATTTAAGAAGTATCTTTGTATACTTCTTGGAATAAGCATCAGAAAGTGAGATAGAAATACTCAAAAGAATATGTATTTGCTACAGTCGCGGCGTCGTAAAAATAATTTGTTTTATATCACATATTCAATGGATTGTAACATTTTTAATAGAACAAAATTGAAGTGTAGAAGGTATCAACTACTCATTGGTTATTTTTAGCACGTCTTTCGTAACAAAGTTTTATAAACAACGGACGTCGAGCACTGTATCCTCGTCAAGAATATTTAATTTTTTTGTATTCGTACGAAAGCACAACGCGGTTTTGTTCAATCGTTCCTTCATATTTAAGCAGAGAGCACATGTGTAAGGATCTTCACAATGTATAAGATTTTGTGTTACAAAATTATATTAAACACTAGTATGATGTATAAAAGTGAGTAATTCGTAAATTTTAAATAAAACCTCTGTGTAATTAACCATAGATGAGAGGAGATAAAAGATAAATCATTCAGCAGGATATGACGTAATTACTTATTAAGTTCATAACGCATTATTAAATAAATTCATAAATTTCACTTACTTAACCACTAATATTGTACCAAACTATATAAAAAATTATATGTTGTATATAAAATTAAAAGTTATCATATATTATTATCATGGAAAATTTAAAAGGTAAGTTTGATTAATGTCATTTACATACGGATTATGCAAGTCATAAAGCACGGGAGAGTAAAAGAGGAAGCACTTGTCGCATCTAACAAGTAATTAAATCAATTGTTACAGGTAATATTACTAATTCATTGTCATATTATTTATTCTTGTCGTGAAACTTAAACAACTAATACATGTGTAAGTTTTTATTTTAGTAAACTTTCTTTCGTAAGTAAAGTTTTCCAACGTAGAGATCTACACACGAAAAGGGTTTCGATTTTCATACAATTTTTATAATTATGATGCAATGAACAAAGTTAACTTTAGTTGTTTCTTAGGAGTAAAATGTATGCTTTTAAGTAATAAAATGATAATAATTTTTATCATAATTGTAGTACCAAAAATCGAGCATTTCTCTTAACGCAAAATGGCGGCAAAACATGGTATAAGTTATTTATGATTGATTAAGTTATTTTTGATTGATTTATTGACATCTAATCTAAATCAATTAATTGATATTTACGCAAGAGTTTTCGTACATAGAAGTTTTGCTTTTATTTTTATCTCTTTTAATGCTTTTTATTGAGATTGTTTGAGTTTACTTCTGAACTTATATTTATTAACTACAAATATTTTCTTTACATTTCATACGTATGCTGTAATCAAATAAAAGGAAGCTCCAAGCGGCTACGTTTTTAAAGGTAAGATTTAACACTATTGAGATATATTTTTATGAAGTTGAAGGTTAATACAATCGAAGCATCTAGAAATGTTTAGATACAGTAGAACTGTAGCATTATTAGAATTTACTTGTTACTGTGGTATTTGTAGTGATCACATAGCAGGTATAACGTTTGTATTTTCTTTTGTAACACACTGTAAGCTTTAAGCTTTTTTAATTGACTTTATTGGAATCATTAACATTGTTAACACACTGATATTTTATGAAGACTGTTTAGTTTATTTTGTTAGATTCTTCTTACTTTGATCGCTTGTGTAAAATTATTTAACTTATGGTGTAGAATATATTTAAGATTGGCACAGTATGAGTGTTAGTGTCTACTGGTGCTGGAATACACTTTGAATACATGTGTTGGTTTCTTTGATTGATAAAATCTGATTCTTAGTCGCTTTATCATCGCGTAGAGTAAATACTAGTAAACTATTATAATGTATATATATTGCAATATCACCCTTTCATTGTTAAACACGAATATTTTTAGCACATTCATCACCTGTTCATTGCGAGGTATCGCCAGAGTTGGTCAAACTATATAATAAGCTCACTTATGAACTCAATTATTTTTCTTACTAAACTTTTAATATAAGAATAATAATTATTAACTTTTTTTGATGACTAAAAGCTTTTGACACAACACAAACATGACATTGGATATATATTCAGCAGGTTTGCGTAATGATTAGGTTTTTTTTACCAATAAAAGTTTTTCATCAATTTTAGGTATTGTAGTAGTAAAAAGGTCTTCTAGGGTGTACCAGACAAACGTTTTTGGACAAATAAATTAATGAATTCAGTGTGAACTTTTTTATAGGCTATAAGGAAGTAAGTGAATAATGATGTTATTAATTTAAAAGTGCATCTCTCACAAT
>DWHU01000300.1:0-21907 GCA_018247975.1 Parides photinus
TAAATCGAAACGCACATGGTCGCGGGAAATATGATCATCATTAATTCTACAGTTTGAATTGGGGGCAGGCTAGCGCTGGGCTAGCTCTGGCACCAGCACTAACACCAGCGCTGCACTCCGCGAGCTCGCGGCAAGTGAATAGCAACAACGGAACTATATATTAACTAACTATATATCAACGCCGGGCATAACGCGAATGTGGGATTACGTTCAGTGGTCAGCTGCATCGGTAAGTGTCGTTACATGTTTCGTCGTGTGTTGTGTGTGTGTGTATATGTGTGTGTGTCTGTGTAAACGTGCGCGCTACTCGTCGTCGCTGTCCGGGTCGCTCGAGAACTCGGCGGTGTGCAGCCGCGGCGGGAACGGGCCGCGGCTCTGCTGCCTGCAACACAAAGTTTCAAACATATGTTCAAGACTCGTCCTCGTGGCACGCGCACGCACGAGTGGTAGTGTGGGCGTGGGCACTGTACTGACGCGAGGCGGCGGTAGTGGTTGAGCCACTCCTCCAGCATCTGCGCCTGCAGCAGCGGGCGCGCGTGCAGCCGCTGGCGCGCCGCGAGTGCGCCGCCCGCGGGCCCGGCGCCCACCGCGCCCACCGCGCCCACGGCGCACGCCGACACGTAGCGGCGCACGGCGGCCTCCGCGTCCGCGACCTGCGCGCACACCGCACACCGCACACGTTCACGTTCACGTTCACGTACGTCTCTTTGTTCAAGACTTACTACATCTTAATGCAACGGTTACTGTTGGGCGAGTGGAAGCAGTTACTATTATGCGGCATCACCTCGTCGCACGTGATGAAGTGCACCGGTAGCAGCTTGCCCTCGGAGTCCGTCAGCGGCAGGTACGTGATCTCCTCGCTCTCCTCCTGTTGTTCCCTGTATTGCAGCAAGGGGTACTATGTCGAAGCTCGTACGAAAGTAAACTCCGGGTCATGATGAAACACTGATGTTACTATAATTAATGTGTGCGGAGTGTGTGGTGGGCTCACCGGCAAATGTACGCGTGCCGTTGCGAGTACGGCTCGAGTGGAACCAGCGCGGAAAAGTGGCCGCGCGTGTAGCCCAGACACAACGGCGACTTGGAGCAAAACTCCGGCTCCCATAGCAACGGCAAGTAAATACCTGCGGACCACAGTACAAGTGCAATTAGAGCCTCGTAAACCTGCCACCCGCGGAAAAGTACGTCACGGGCGCAGACGTCTTTAGATGACTAGGTGTTAAAACAAGCATTCGTATATCTGCCCACGTGCCGGACAAATTCACGGTGAAGAATTAAACGCGGTGATGAACACAAAAGTGCATGCATTTTCTATTATATCTTTTTAGTCGCTGCTCATTGCAACGAAACAGCGTAAGACAACCTTTTCAACGTCGAAATAACTTGATGTAGTAGTACTTTTAAACTAGTTCCTGAGTCCGGAGCTTTCACTTCAGCGGGCTTCAGCGGGCTTCAGCGAACTATTTGCGGAGAAGCTTGCCTTGGAACCGCGCGTAGCCGAGCGCCTCGCCGCGGAACGAGTTGACGACGTCGACGCCGTAAACGATGATGGGTCGGCGCATGAGGTGCGCGAACGCGAACACGTGCAGCTGGTGCAGCGGCGTGCCGGGCCGCGCGGCCGCCGCCACCAGCCGCGCCCACTCCGCGCGCAGCTGGCCCTCCTCCGGCGCGTAGTGCAGCAGCGACGCCTGCCAGCGCTCCCACGCCTGCCAGCGCTCGTAGAAACTGCGGTGAACGCGCTGCTCAGTACGATGTCCACGCACGACACGACACGACCGTCCTGCAGTGTTGCCTGCAGTGCTCCCCGAGCGGGAGCGTAAGCCACTCGTTGTGTAGTAGCGTATTGAACACTAGTAGCGAACAGCAAATGATGACAATTTCGATTTTTCAGTGCACCGGTGGATGCGAGCAATATGTAAGTGCAAATGGGCCGTTCACCTGCGGTGCGCGTGGTGCAGCGAGTCCGCCAGCGCCTGCCGCAGCACGTTGGTGCGGTCGAACACGCCGTACGCGGCCTGGCACACGGCGTCCGGCAGGCAGTCGCCCGCCGACCGGTTCCACAGCGCGTGCAGCCGGGAGCCTGCGCACGCGCACGCAGCGGGTCAACTACAGCACTAGTCGGCCGCTTCAACTTGCTCGTTAGTATGCTTATCGAGTGAACAACAATGTGATGACTTTTTAGTACGTACATTCATTTAGATACTGATTCATTTTCACCTGGTTAATTTATCGAGTCGATGTTGACATTAGTGTAGGCGTGATAAAAGAATATAAGTTCAACGACTTGTAGCTCATCTGTATAGTGATAAATATAAAAAGTATTATGGTTAGCCACGAACGTATCACATCAAATAAAATATTTCAATCGTGCACGCAGAATGACCTCCGTTTAAGCCAAATGTAAATATGCAAACCTTTAATTAATTTGATTATTTTAATTAAATATAACATAAATATAGACAGGAGATATCCGAGGAATGCGCCTGACCGAGAGAGACGGTGAGCTCGTGGCTCCAGTTGATAAGAGGCGGTTCCGCCTCCAGCGTGTGCTGCGCGTCGCGGTCCAGGAGCTCCGCGAATAGTTGCTCCTGGATCGCTCCCGGCAACTCCTCTATCTCTGCAACGGACAAAACCAGCTCATACCATCGGCAGCCCGTGGCAGCGCGGCGACTAGGTACCACTGCCGACACGCATTTATATGTATACATACGCATAGATACAACTTGAAGGTTACCAGCGGGAAGAGAGAAAGTGCAGAACTCGTTCACATAGCGACACGGGAAATTGCCCTTCTTGGTGCGCAGGCAGCTCGCCAGGTGCCGCCGGATCGCGCCTGCCAGCTCCGGGGCTGCGGGACGGACAAGCTTAACCAGCGCCCGTGAGGTGCAGGCCCGTAGTGCAAATCAAATGTCACCGATCGCACTCGCCGCTTACGACAAATGGACTATTTGTTTAAAGTAACACAATCGGAATTTCGTAAGAATGATGGATAGCAGACGGCAGGTCTGATCCACTGCTTCTATTCTGGTCAAATGAACGGGATCGACAACGCAGTAAGAGTACACTTTACCTATATAAGACGGCGAGCGCTTGAGGCCCGGCCCGCCGCCCGATATGCGGGACAGCAGCGTGGACAATATGTCTTGCCTTTGGAACCTGCAAACGATCACAACACAGGTTATAGCAACTATTACCTAGGCACATGCGGCGGCGGACGGCACCGCGTCGCAGCGGGCTTTGGTGACAGTTTATTAACTTTCCGACACCAATTCTACTGCTCTTTCGGGGTCCCACAATCGGCACACAAGTGTTACACCAAGGACTTAAAAAACTACCAATTTTAATAGGAACATAGTGTCTCCTTTTAGGTCCGCCGCATAAGAGGGTCGCGAGAGGATTATTCGATGTCACAGAAAGTTTTTCTAGGAATCAGAAAAAAAAACTTTGACAATAGAGCCCTGTCTTCAGGTGTAATGCCAGAGTTTTATGGAGACTTACACTTATTAAAACCTCCTTGGTCCTAAGTGCTAGCATTTTCGTCCGCAATACAAATGAGGCAAAAAAGGCGGCGGACGCAATTTTCTGCGATAGAAGGCCATGATCCTCTTTTTGTGAGACCTTCGTGGTCTAAAAGGAAGTCATCTCGCTCGGAAAAGACGCAGAGACACGCCTCGTGACGGTCAACTCAAGAGAAACATGTTCCTCTACCTTAAACGTGGCCTTTAAAGTCGCGGGTGTTTGGAGTAGAGGCCCTAAATTCGCCAATAGCGACTTAGAGACGGACTATAGATCGACGTGGTTTAGAACCATCGTCATAGTACGAAGAGGTTTCATACGTAGCGTGCACAACACTTACCCTGGGATAGGCTATCTTAATAGCACAACACGTGGGCCTACGGGAGGTAAATGCCTAACGGATTTGCCCAGGGGGTTTTAGTGGATAAAACACACATCTCCAAATAACCACGGTTTCCTTCCAGAAGACAGGATAACCTAACGACGATTTAGCCGCGAAAAAAATTTACACAGCGACTGTCTCCTCCTGGTTGTGGTTGTGGTCGTGGATCCACTAAATACCAAGTTAACGTCTTATTCACGTTGTCAGTTTGAAAGCATGAACATAGGCTAAGTATGAACTGGATTGTAAGACGCGGTGTGTGTCGGTGTGGTGTGGTGTGGTGTGGGCGCCGACCTGATGGCGAGGTGCACCAGCGTGTGCCCCGCGTCGAACGCGGAGGCGCGGTTCAGCAGCTGCACCTCGGGCGCCGTGAGCGCGCGCGCCGGCGAGCCGCCGCCCGCCAGGTACGCCTCCACGCAGCGCGCCTCGCCCTCCACCACGCCTGCGCGACGTCTCGTCTTAGCCCCCGCCGCGCGCCCGCCGGCTCCGCGCGGGCCGGGGCGCGCTGCGGGGGCGTTACCTAGGCACGCCGGCAGCCACAGCCAGTCGGGGTTGTTCCTGCGCTTGGATCGGCGCCCGCCCACGTCCAGCTCGTGCGCCGACGCGTTGTGGCTGTTGCAGATGTCGTTGATGCCTGCGATGCGCACAGCTAATCAAACCGGCGAAACACGCCCGTGCTATTGCTCTAACAACACATTCCGACACCGAGACTACTCAGACAACGGAGAATGTGTACATAAAACAAATCTGTCTTTCTAACGCTGCAATTCACTGCTTGATTTGGTTAAATACAATATTTTATACTCTTGAGGTGAATAATAACGTCGACTCTTTAACGCTAGGCTCCCGTCGGCCTATGACACTAAAGGCATCACGAGCGTGTTGTCGACCTCGAAATTGTAGTTTACTTATTTTACTTCAGCGATTTTAAAATTTATCGTGTATTTGTGCCCATGGGCAACCAAACGGTAGTCCTTTCTCTCCAAAAATCTTAAACATGGTAGAACAAATGATGATAACTTTTTGTTGTACATGGACGCCAGCACCCTGTTCACTTTAACGGCGAGTCTCAAATATCGTATGGGGCAAAGTAACAGAACTAGTAGGACGTTTAGCTGATAGTAAGGGTTACTACACATATCCATAACGAGGACTTCTATATTGGACTAATCTGAGATAGCCACCTAGGTAAATGTTATAGCATCGATTTCATGATATATATAAGTCTCACCGTCGGACTGCTGGTGGTGCGGGTGGTGCTGGTGGTGCTGGTGGTGCGAGTGAAGCTGGGACTGCGGCGCGGCGCCGCACATCGCGCATTTGAGCGCGCGCGGCCAGTTCTCGTAGGTGCACGTCTGCGTACACTCATACACTTCATTAAGAGTATTGATTACCGACTGACTGACGCTACACACAGATGATATGAAACATATGTACGTAAATTATTAGTTATAGGGAAAAACTATTCGGAGAGATCTTAAATATATATTTGAAGTATGAAGCAACTCACTGAGCAGGCCCACTTGTTGCCTGAAGACGCAGATGGATGACCCTGTGGAGATGATATCCGCAACGGCTTCAATCTTTCAGCGACCACATCAGCACCTACTTGTTAATATTTAAACAGATCGTGACATTTCCTTTTTCTCAAGTTATTTAAAACATATTAGTTAAAGAAATATTGATTTCATTTAATAAATATGATATCTTAGTGGAACATAATTTTTAATCAAATCTCCATCATTATCTTTGTCATCATCTCTCCTCCTCATGACAGAATTGTGACCACCATATGTTGCTCAAACATTCAAATTCAAACTCACCACAGATATCCTGTGTTGGAAGGGCACTGGCTCCATCTTGGAGTTTAAAGATATCCTCACCGAGAGAAGGTTTGTTTGTGCGGCACATTGTGCACTGAAAACAAATTATTGCACTGTTTCTATTGAACTTTACAAACAAATGTTTCATATTACCAAACTAACATCGGCAGTAAACTCTGAGTGGCTAACTGTGTATGCACTTTAGCACCTAACATAGAGGTTATCAGATATTTAGCTACACTAAAAACTTGGAAACAATTTAATAGCAAATAAAGTTTTAACAAGTTACTATTATAGCACTAGGGTTTTTATATAGTGTTAAATTTTCACATACAATAGTTACCTTCCTTGAAAGAGGGAAATTCTCATATGTGCACATCTCACATGTCCACTTTCCATCAGAGTATTGCATGGGGTTTGCTGTTATCTGTCGATATAATTAAGATAAAATAATAATTGCTGGTAATGAAGCTTGAAGAAACCCTCCTAGCTATCTTCAGGGCTTTATGTTCATTTAATCACTCTGATCAAAGGATAGTAAGCCATTATCAATAATGAATTTTAGACATACTCAATACAACAAATTATCAGTAAAATGAGTAGTACACTGTATGGATAATAAGCCTCCATAGTCTCTTTATGACTCAAGACTGAGTCCCACTAGCAAGAACAACAAAAGAGCTATTTATAATAACATCATGTGTAGCTAAATTTAATATGTGGAATAAAACATGTTTATCAATATTTCAGAGCTTTGATTTGATATGAGAAATATTAAATCTCTGATGATGTAAAAGTGCTATTTGTTGAATGATACTCTCATACAACTCATACTTGTCTTCTTGTCTATTACTGGGTAAGCAAAACCACAGGCATTATACTTTTTTAGAATCAACAATGATATAAATATATAATGCAATGTTGTCATTATTTTAAAATGGTACAAATGGTTTTACCTGAACAAGTTGTGCTTGTGAGACATTTGTGGAAGCATCCTGTGGCAAAGAGCCATATTCTGCTTCTGCATCTTGCACCCCTACCTCTTGCAATTCGGCAACTGTTGTTGACTTTTTGTTGCCATCATTATGTGCCTCCTCGCTCATTGTACCATCAACAAAAACATATGTAGCAGCTCTTTTATAATTATTTATAATACCAATGATAGCTATAAAGTTGAAATTAGCATTGTAACCCGCCACTTATATTCTATTTGCACCAATGTTGTCTGCTGAATATTAAATTATGCAAACAATACCATTTGTTACCTAAAAATAAATAAACATTTGCTTTAACAGTGTGAGATTGCACTATATTGCATAAACTTCATTAGTGTTAACGTACAATGCAGTTAAAAAATGTAAAGTTAGACAACATTCAGACCTTAATTGTAATCAAATAGATTTATAGAACATTGTACTGGCAACAAAAATGAAAAATAATTTATTAATTGCTTTTAAATTGAGAGGGAACACTTATTTTGGCATCTACTTCAGGCCTTGTCACATAACTTAAAATTGCACAGAGACGTCTACTCTGCGATGGCTAAACTAAGGTCAAGAACGAGAAACCAAGCATACGATTCACTCACTCACGGTGGCGCGATGACTACGGAAATAGCGCACAGTGCGGTGCTCCCTCAGCTTCGATTACTTTGTTGGCTGCAGAATTATATTTACAAAAGGGTGGGTCACAAAGCAGAGTTGTTAAAATAACGTATAAGAATTAATGGACAAAAAGGCGATGGTGTTCATACGGTGTTTTGACAAATGAATTTGTGTCAACTCTCCGTCAGTCTAAAAGGAGATTGAGCTGTTATCACATTACAATACAGTTTGTATCTTAAAAACGACATCAATATGCGATCGGCGGCTCAAACCCATCGAGCATTTGCACGAACAAAAAATAATTAAACCAATGATTTATTTCAAAACATAATTATTCGCCAACCAAAGGTTGCGCTGTAGAGATGCCACTATCTGCTCAACCAGGTTTAAATACCAAGTACTTGTATCAAAGTACGCGTACTAGGTGCCTTAGCAAAATACTTTAAAGTATTTTTGGATAAGTAAGGTTTGTACCTGCGTGTTATACATTACGTGTATACTTTACTTCGCTTGCACTCATTAACGTTAATAAAACAAATAGGGTATGTCGCAAGGTATCAATTTTAAAATCTAACTATTGTTGCAAATTCTCAGGCACTCAAGTAACTAATTATATTGAACATGTAGAATTTCACAAATACCTCGGGCTTATTAAAGATACAAAACTTAATTGGCATTATCATATCAATCATGTATGTAACATAATAAAAGATCGCATTTCTTTTAAGATAAAATTTATTTTATGCAATTGTCTCGCCGAAAGTTACAGTACGTTCAGTACGCTCTCAGCAGTTATGGACATACATATAAAAGATTTAGAAATTAAATGAAAATTTTGAAAAGTATAGTGTCTGAAACAGTTAAATCTCAGTTTATGGATGATGATGTTGGGTTAATTAAAATTATTAAACAAAAATTTATGTACAGGCATCAAGAAGTAATTTCCATTTCTACGATGGAAATTAAACTGTATACCTCGATAATAAAGATTAGTTAGCAAAAATCTTTTAAATTACGTAGAATGGTTTCTGGTTCTGTTTTTTAAAAATACTTGTACCGAAGTGTCCCGGTACCGAGTCTACGAACGTTGCTACGTTCCGTGTTTCGCAATAAATACTAGTAATATTTTTAGTAATTATTTAACACTGAATTATTGTATTGTAAGATGTATAAGGTAACTGCGTTCTCTGCAACACTGTGTTACACGGCTTATATCAGAAATAAAGAACATTTGTTTCTTTGTAAATGATGTTGTTGACTATTGCAAATCATCTGACAAGCGGTGTGACGCAATGACATTTGGTCGAATATTTTTTTAAATAACGTACGTAAATAAACATAATAATTGAAATCATGATTCTTTAGTATAAAATCTAAAAATTAATGTTTCACTGCTATAAATTACAACGAATGATTAAATGTTTGAATGAATTTTAATCATATAGCAAAGAGTTCCGCTAGATCATCTTCGTCCTCTAGCAAAAGTCCATATCAATCTGAAGAATTAACGAAGCTGGAAAGTATAGTTGAAACACTGCAAAACAATAATGAATTTTTGAAAAAAATGCTTGAAAATAGAGATATAGCAATAACAATATTATCTCGAGATAAAGAAAAACTGCACGAAGAACTTAAATGTGTCCAAAGGACAAACAGAAATTTATATCAACAATTGTCAGATGAGAGGTAATTATACTTTTATAGCCAATAAACTGAATAGCAACAACAAAACTTATAAAACTACTAACCGTTCGTAAATAAGTTTCTAAATTTTTCGTTTAATCCTAGAGACATACATTTAAAAGAGAAAGAATACTTGCTTCAAGAAATCCAAAGATTATCTTACAGAGGTGAAAGTCGTTTAAATCTAGATTCGCGCGTAAGTATTTATTCTTTTAAAAGGTATTTGCATTGTTACTATGTGATGTGAACAATATTTTTTTAAGTGTGAACAAGAGAAAATGTATGCAGAATTGGAAGAGGAAATTCGAGACAAGGATGGAATCATTTGCAATATTTGCGCAAAATATCTTAAAGTTAAATCCACCAAAATGTCGTTGAAAAAAACAGTTGAAAAACTGCAGAAGCAAAGTCAAAAGGTAGATTACAGTGATACTTTCTTTAGTATACTTACTGGTGGTATTTTCATCCTTTGTGACGGTTGGTCATTAGTTCTCGGAAGAGGATACTCAGATACCGCGAGCTCAGGCGCAGAACGCAGAGTGCGCTTAGCGTAATGCCTTATTTATCGTAAATAAGCTCGAATTTTGTCTCTGGAGCCTCGACTCGGGCCGCTGCTAACTGGGTTTTACTGGATTCATCGAGCTGCTTTGATGGGGCCTTTATGTTGTGACTAGGCTGAAGGGCATTCGAGAAAGAGTTTCGGCTTGGACTGTCACTATGTGGGCGTTTAGCAGTCCCATGCAAGGGCGCCCGAGAGGGCCGTACCTTGACTTGATTGATTGCTGTTGTTTGATTGTTACTACTGCTACCTCGTAGGGTAAAATACTGTGTTGCTGTGATTTATAAAATTACTGGACTATATAAATACTTCGTGATGAGCGCAATGTCGTGCACACAAATTTTCTGTTTAAACGTATTGTGAAGAGCGGGAAGCCACAATACCAGTAGCGCTGAAAACTGCGTTTTACAGCACCAATTTACTTATGAATACGTTTTTTTTTTTATGGAATGAAATTGTGTAAAAAATATTAATTGTTGCATTTCCATACATAGGTATAATTAATTTTCAGATGTGTGATAACATTGTATCAATATTACAAGAAAACAGACAAGCGTTGGATAAAGTCCTTAGTCATTTGCTTAAAAGGTCACTTATACCAAGACCAGGAAAAAAAATCATTAAGTTATTGAAGATTAATGCACGGCTACATTATGAAAACGCGCAATTAAAAATTCGCATGACGTCTGGTTACAAAGACTACGACATAACAAATTCAAACGTACCCAATTTTGAATCTCTTATGTATCCAAAATTTGAAGACGCTGAAGTAGCGATTAAAAAATTTAAAAAACCTATAGTTCGACGCACGGTGTCGACCAACTCAGCCCTAATCGCCAGGAAATCCGAAGTGCGGAAATTCAAAAGCCTGCACACTAGTTTATCACCATACTGGTGTCAAGAAACTCATAGATCTAAGTCGGACACCAATATGCTTTGTTCAAAATACGTTTGTAATAAATAATGTGCATCACCATGTTCGTTTAACAGCGTTTCTTATTTATTATTGTTCTTATTTATTTATACTGTAAATATCTCTGTGCAGTATGAACCTGGGTATCTCTTGTAACCACACGGCGAATTTTATACATTTTAGATAATTCACATTGGATAAATATACAAAAGCAATTTATAACTAAATACATCATTTTGTATTTTAGCTATTGTTACATTAACTTTTCTATCAACACAAGTTCGATTATTGTAAGAATTGTTAGAAAATATTTTAGGAGTTTTCACCATGAATGCTTAAATTATATATAAAAATTAAATTTATTTTTAATTATGTATCCAGGGGAAAATTTATATAATATTTTGATAACTTTGGTTCCGTTAGACAATAGTCGTGTAGGCAGCAGCGGAGACGCTCTGTTTTTGCAACGGGCAAGTGTCGTTGTTATGCCAACCCTGTTCAGTTGATGGCAACACGGCTCTCCAGATTTGTGTGCGCCGGCATCGCACGTGAACGTGTCGCAAAATCTCAATAAATTAGTGAAATCACCATGTCGGACGAATATTTCTACGGTGAGTTTCGTTCTCGGTCATGTTTTTTGTTAAATTTAATTCGTATTTATTATTATAAATCTGTACTTCACCTATTTAAAACCTTTATTTTCGGTGTATCTTTTTGACACCCGGTTACCTCGCCATTTTATTTTTCATTATTTAATCTAAATTTCGCCTTAACAAACTTTCCTCCTGTAATTGTTTCTGATTTAGTTATGTAATGTTTAGAACAAGTTTATCTTAAATAAGTTAGAAATTTTTAAACGTCTTGCCGCCATTTTCGGCAGTGGTAATGTAAATGATACAGCTAATTATTGTCATCCTTTTGTAATAGCTTTTCTTGATATAAAGATGCTTACGTTTACAGTAAACATACTGCTTCACTTGGTTTAAGTTAAGGCAACGGATCTGCGAAGTGTGTCGATAAGGAGGCGGGTTATTTAAAAGTATGGCGTCCTAGCGTCTCGAGGGCTGTTAGTGTGCAGCTAGTAGGAATGTGCTTAGCGTATATTTTTGGAGTTGTTTTTTACAAAATGGATGTATCGACGTGTTTCAGATTGTAGTCATAAAATTAAAAATAAACCCTTTTCTCTGTAGCACACGAGGTTATATTTTGTTACTAACTTTTGTTTGTAGGTGTAACTCTGTCTTCATCACATCAGTCAGAGACATGGGACCCAGAAGCCAAAGCTGATTACCCCCGGAGCAATAAACTTTTAATTCGTCAAGCGCTGCTCGGACCTGATGCAAAGCCTGATGAACTTAATGTTGTCCAGGTATAGTGTTTATATCATTCATTACCTGTTAGTAGACGTGTTTTATTAAATTCAAAACACTGGATAAGAGGAACTTCAGTTTTGAACTATTTTAATAGGTTATACCACTTCTACTAAGTTACAAATTCCTTCCAACTTTTTTCTATAATCTATCAATATTGAAACACTCAAAGGATTTATTATAAAGAAAATATCCATATAACATAACTGCTGTTTCATTGATTTTAGTTATATTCAATGACCACTTTATGTATCATACAAAGATTTAGTTTTAATAAAAAAAATTAGCATACTTAAATGTTTCAATATCTCTAACTGTGCGATTATGCTTTATTATCTTTGAGGGCAAAATATTTAATAAATTATGCAAAATACCAGGTGGAGACTATGTGTCTTCAAGACTCGATCAAAATTCCTGTGGCGATATTAAAAGTTGGCGAGACTAGGCATGCACGCTTGGATATTGAGTTTCCTGATGCACCAGTTACTTTTACTCTCATTCAGGTGAGTATTCTTTTTAATCAATCTTTATGATAACTAACAAATGTTATAAAATTGCATCTGAGTGCAATTATACCGAATGATGATAAAATAAACCATTAACATTTGATGGGTGTACAATGTCGTTTTGATATTTTTCTGCCTGCTAATGATTGCTCGAGGCATTTGTCTGATCATACATAACTGTTTAAATGTAAAGAGTTGTCAAGTACATATCAATAATTTTACATTTTTGCACCAGGGCTCTGGGCCAGTACACTTAATCGGTCAACACTTACTTGGCGCGCTTGTTGAGGAATTTGAAGATATGGAAGAAATGGAGGAAGAAATGTTAGATGAAGAAGAAGGAGATGACTCTCAATTCAAGGTTTGCATGTTTAATTTTGTTCAATTATTGTTGTTATGATTAAGACTCAGTTACAATCTGCACCATGTTGTGCATAAAATAGGCAGTACTTTTGTTTCTACTCATAATTAAAAGTGCTGCATAATGTTCACATCTGTAAACATTTGATGAAACTTATTTAAAACATGTTTACACTGTACTTAGTATTAGTTAATAGTCATTTTTTATTTTATGATATTTTTGATCTTAGTGATTTAGTAGATTACTAAATTTGCAGGAAGATGAAAATAAAAGGAAAGGAGCAGGCAAGCGCAAGACGAATGAGGTACTGAAAACCTTCAACTAATATGATATTATGTTTACGGGTTCTATACATGCTCACTGGAGGAAAAGGGCAATGGCCCAATTCTGCAAAATTATGGCAGTAGCACAAGTTCTGTTAATTATTGTTTTTTTTTGTGTTTGCCATTTTTTGGTGAAACTGGGCCCAGTTTTAGCATCCAAATTGTTATGAATTTTGTACCAAGTGGTAACTTCAAGCAAACAATCATTGGCTGTTGGTTTTCTGTACTCATTCTTTCCCTTTACCTTCTGTCAGTTTGCTCAGGTGCTATCAAGTAATATGTCGACTTATTCAAATCTGCAATATGCAGCTTGCAACCCTTCTGATAATGATACCTTTGCAGGATGAAGACGATGATGAAGGTGAACCTAAGGGCAAGAAGTCGAAAATGTCCAACAACGCCAAAGGCAAGGCCACGTCGCCCAAGAAAAACGCCAAGAAGTGAGCTGCCCGCGTTCCCGAGCACTGCGCGCCGCGTCCACTCGCTCGCACCAGTTTTATGTGAGACTGACCGTAACTTACCTACCGAGGTAGTGCTTATACCTAGTTCCCTTTGACTTTTATTTAGTTTTCCGATGAGCGACAGACGATAGGCCAGAAAGAATTGGAGGAGTGGCGGCGGCGGCGGGCGTCCTAGTTTTAACGACATAGTGTGGTAATTCAGTCTAGGTTAGCGATTGTGTCTGCTAGGGGCGGGCGGTGAGCGTGCGTGTGTGTGCGGGCGTGCGTGTGTGTATTCGGCGATCGCGTGCGCGTGTGCACGTGTGAGTTCTCACTATTTTTTTTTTCAGTACTAATTTTTTTCCATTCCTTACTGTGGTATAGTGTAATTGATGTCAAATTTATAATAGGCCTTTAATTCGTGGATGTATCGTTTAAGTTAAGAGGTAAGCATAATCAGTGTACATTAATTCATTGTCAACTTATTGCCGGAGAAGTGAATAGACTTGCTAACGATTTCTTGATACAGAATGAAAACTGATAATCTACTATAGTTTGTTTGTACATATACATATTAAAACTTAAGGACGGTAATAATAATAAACCATTTCTAAACATACACACGGACTTTCATTTCATTGCTTTAGCACACGGCGTACACACGCCGCTGCAGGACCGGCGCAGCGCCTGGAGACTGCCGGCACTGTCCGGAATAATTCAGTTCACTGGTACAGTTGCAGATTGTTTGTGGTGACGCGAGTGGAGGATGTGGTGTGGCACAGAACGGGTCGAGCGGTAGAACTCTGCTGCCCAGGCAGTCGTTGCCGGGTCAGTACTGAAATAAAACATCGATTCGACTGTATATTGGATGGGCGTGATAAACGGAATCCGCAAACGACAAAATAGCAGTGCACAAAGTGATATCACGCTCTTAATGCTCTTATCTTATTTTCTTTAATACATTATTGCATACAAATTACATGTGAACATACAGTAATTTGGAAACTCACAGCTCCGTATCTTTCTGCAAATGAACTGTCTGTCGGAGGGGCTGTGAAGTTTTAACAAAGCATACATCAAACTACGGTGTCTTTCCTTTTTCACAAAAATATTCACAATTAAACAATCATGTACCTCTTATTTATTTTGTTTCTCAATATAATTTTCCAGAGTATCACTATAATAATTACTTTTCCATTCTTAATTATACCAGCGTCTAGCTCACTTCACGGTGAGTTAAAGCGATGGAGCTTTCTTTAACTCACATCATAGAATGTCCTGTGCAACTTGTATCATTTATGGTGTAATATGGATCGAAGTATTTTGTTCCTTTCTCTCTGAATTGCATTTGAGTCTTCAATAGCCTGCACCAACTCTTCAAATTTACTCTTGCCGTCGTCCTTTCGCATGTCTCTGACGACCTTTTGTATTTCTGTAAGTGTTGCATTATCAACATTACATTTGTGGTTACATTCCTTAGCCACTCTTGGTTCATGATAAATCTGCTCAAAGTGGTCAAAATATGGCCATTGATTACATTTCCCAGTTTCTTTTTTTTTTTCAGCAAGCCTTATATACGTTTGTTTCAAATTTCTAAACTTTTTGTCACATTCTTCAGTTGACAGGCCCAGCCTCGGACCAATCTGTCTCCAAAGGTTTTTCTTTTTTGTTAAGGGATCCTTGAATTTTTCCTTGTTGTCCAAATAGAAGGTTAATAACTGTCGTACATAGTCCCCTTCATAGGTCTTGTAAGGTTTTGGTATACCATCATCCCTATGGTAGTTACTATTGTCATATATGGATTCAAAGTCTTTAAAGTAATACCACTTAGTTATTGATCTTCCTGCTTCTGCCCTCATTTTTAATCTGATATATGTCTGTTTCAAATTTCGAAACTTTCTGTCACAATTACTAGGACTTTCCCCTATTATACTCGAAATTTCTTTCCAAAGCTCTTTCTTTTGAAATTTGGGATTCGTAAACTTGTGAGCTATTCCAGCATAAGCCACAATAAGTTGTTTTATTTTATTTCTGTCCCAAGGACCCACATAAGGATTGTAATTATAAAATATTCTCTCAAAGAAGTTTTGATATGGCCATTTTATCAATTTTCCTGATTCCCGTGTCCTTTCCAACCAATTAAAGTATGTTCTCTTCAAGTTCTTGAACTTATGGTAACAGTTGTATTCCGTTGTGTTTAACTGTGCTGCTATATCTTTCCAAATGTCTTTTTGCACACAATCAGGACTTCTAAATTTATTTATATTTTCTATATATAAGTTAAGCATCTTTCTAATTTTACTATCCTCCCAAGGTTCCAGTATTGAAGAAGACAATGATTTACAATCTTTGAAGACTTCTTCACAAATGTGATAATGAACCCATTTTATGTCTTTGCCTAATCTCTTCTTCTTCAACAGTCGGATGTAGGTTCTTCTCAGATTCCTGTACTTTTTATCACATTCTTCTGGTGATGTTCCAATCACACCTGCAAGTTCATTCCAAAAGATTTTATCTTTATTCATATTTTTATATTTGTGGTCTAGACACAGTGTCAGCAATAACATTATTTTGCTTCTATCCCAAAAATTATCTTCCTTTGTAGCCTCTAAAGTTACTTTTTGACAGAGCTCTCCGGTTTCATCTTGCATGAGAACAGGAGTTTCATTAATTTGTATGTATTGTCTGTTGTCAACTGCATCAACAATATACCTTGTTTCTTGACCTGAAACTGCAGTTTGTTATTTAAGCGTATTGATAGATACTAGTTTAGCTAATATCCAATGTTATGTAAATTAAAAACAATTTCATTATATACAGTGTACCATTAAAGGAATAATGTATATCAACAGGAAGCCACTTATAATGTATCAATTCTGTGTATAAAAAATACTTACTTTGGGCATTTGGAATAGCGAAGTTATTACTACTAAATATAACATTACTTTGATCTTCTCTAAGCACGAACCAGTAACTTTGGTTATGTGGCTGAGTAACATCCATTGTGATAAATTATTTTTGTTACAACAGAATTTATTCTTTTACTCTTATGCAAATAATAACCATTTTCACAACTTGAAACTAAGAAATAAAGTGCCTTAAATCATTAACATTTTTATATCACTTATGAGTACATTTAGATTTTAACAGTGAGCGCCTGTCATTGTATTCAAAATCATGTCATTTCCAATCGTTGAGGGTCGCCATCTGCACGGAACTTGGTTCAATCTGGTGTTAGCTAAATTTTGTACTAAATATGCTGTTTTTATTCCCGACGATTCCATTACTACGTGTAAATAATTCTTATATTCAAACCATGTCTACTTGTAACAATGTTTTGTTCTTAACGTAGAAGCCAGTATCATTCAGAGAATGAGGTAGAACCTCGTCTAAAGGATCTCCGCGCATAATATTGTCTGTCGCGCTTTCCAGTTTCATTAATTAAGTATTAAATACCATAATATTTTCATAACATGACTTTAAAAATTAGTTTTTGGTATGAATGTGTTTGGTTGGTGGGGAAGAGAAAGACCAAAGAAACGATGGATGGATTGTGTGAGAGATGATATGCATTGTAACAGGGTGAATGACGAGTTAGCGTCTATCAGGAATGCATTGAGGAAACAGACATACTGCGCCGACCCCAAATAAATTGGGAAATGGGCAGTAGAGCGATGATGACGTTAAAAATGTAGTACGAGGAAACCAAAATATGCAAATATATTTACGTTTGAAAATTAATTATATGGTATTGTATTATTAATATAGTAAAACCACAAGAGGCCAGTGAAATTCGGGCAAACTACCTAACCAAGGTAGTACAAGTCTAAAGAACTTATATCCAGAGCTGCTAGACAAATAAAAAAAAAAAGTAATGTCAAAGTTGTTTTGTTTATGTGTCACACGCCGCTGCACGGGCCCGCTAGTCCGTTCGTCCAGACGAACAGTCTTTTATATCGTTTTCTCGGCCCTCGTCGTGAACGCTGATGTGAAAATGTGCGATATAAACGACAATCCAATTAAACTGAGTGTGAAATGGAATGGAAAAGAGTTTGATATTCCAGAGCTGTCGCCTTCCGACTCCGTGGCTATGCTTAAAATTGCTATAGAAAATGCCACGGGTGTTCGACCGGAAAGACAAAAACTGCTCAATGTTAAATTTCGGGGTAAAAGCATTTAGTATTCCAGGAAAAACATACGATAACGGACATAGCTCGAAGCGAGTAGCTTTCATGTGATTCTGTTTTCAGAAATAACTTTCAATAGCGATGTTTAAAAGTTGCTTAATTGAGCCTTAATTAATATTAACACGGCTAACTTTCCCGTTCACGAGTCGTTGTTTGCCAAAATAGTACAAAGAGCTGTTAATTTCTATAAAAATGGATAAAGTTGTGGCTTGTTAAAAATTATGTTTAAAAAAAAGCAGTCAAAATACTATTGAACCTATAGATCATTTATAATTACTGTAATCATAGAGAACATTCTGGTAACATAAAATTCATTATTGACAGTAATGGACACTTAAATTTTTCCATGTTTTTTTTTCATTTCTTAAAATTTTTTTTGCACTGTTGAATATTTTTCTTGCAGCGAAAAAAAACCTGAAGATGTATACAAAACCTTATAGTTTTTGTACAGTATAGATAATGTATATAGATGATGAAAAGAGTGCTATGGGAAATGGGATTTCTTGACCTCTCCCCTACACTTGGATTGTTTCCTGAAAATAAATTTGTTATTATAATAACAGCCTACTAAATATTCCCACTGTGAAAACTCAGGGTTCCTTCTCTCACAATGAGAGGGCTAGAGTCTTTTATCCACCGTGCCGACCAAGTGCAGGTTGGCTGGCAGATGTCAAAATCTGTTGTTATTTAAAAATGTCTGTTTCCTCACAATGTTTTCCTTCACCAGAATCTCATGTTCAGTGGAAAATGAATCCGTGCTTCTTCGAGACGTATAGTGCATTCAACCATGTTACAAATTGGCCATCTTGGCTTTGATTATTCAATTTATGTTACTAACCAAGAAATGATCCCAAAGCTGTTTAGATCCCAAAGTTACTTTTGTATATATCACCTCATTTATTTAACAAAAATTTAGGATAGGAAGGAACTTCAAATGTTTAGGAACTATTATTACATTTATTATTCTCTGAAGCATATACCATTAGTGTGTGTAATTGAATTAAAAATATCTATAAAAGTTCTGAATCGTACAATACAACTGAATTTTCACAAAATTTTGTGTTATAGTTAGTTTGTAGCATGCATGCTTTCGAGGACTGACAAATAAAGTAGATCAATACTTTCTAAAAAAAATGGTGCAAATTGTTAAAAGAGCAATTATATTTTTAAACTCTGTTTCAAATAATATTTTAGGTAAAGATCTATGTTTAAATGCTTTTTTTATGCAAAACTTAATTTAAAAACTGTTTCATTACTTATGTTTTAAAAAATAAATAAAATTTTGTCATGTAAGAAATAATTACTCGTTTGATATTTTGTTGCAGAGGTGTGTTTATATCTATAGAAAGGCCTCATCTCAAGATCACATTAATATAATGAAGATAAAGTCAACTAAAACATGATATTTCTCTAACTGTAATTCTAAAATATTGTTTGTAAAAAAAAAACTTAGGTCTAATGCTAAGTAAAAACGTTAAATGTTTTCAGGTAAAGTAGCCACAGACAACTGCACGTTGTCAGACCTGAATCTAAAGCCAAACCTGAAGATAATGATGATGGGTTCATTGGAACAAGCTATAGATAGCGCACGGACCAGGCCTGATGTGGGTGATGAGGTTGTCAATGACTTGGATATTGAGGAGGAAGAAGTGGACGTTGAGAATCAGGAGGTTAATATGCAATAATCATGTTTTTCCTGTTAATTATGGACAAGCGCATCTGTTCTTCCCCTATGTTAGTACAGCAACAAAGTAAGCCCAGGAATCACAATTCAATGCTATTTTTTTATATATGCAGATCTTGGTAAAGCGACAGTTTTGTTTCATAAGGAGGATGTTCAGTTAGTGAAGTCATTCTAGTATTTCGACGAAAAGAAAGTGGAGTCATTGTAAATTATTGTATTACTGAGTTCTTGTTTAAATTAATTTTACTATATTTTGAATGTAGCTATTTAATCCCTCAAGTTATCATATTAATAAAATTTTACTTATTATTGCAGATTTATTTAGCGAAAATCAACAAACGAGTTCGTGATTACAAGATTAATGTCTTAAATGAACCCAGACCAGGAAAGAAACTGCTAGTGTTGGACATAGATTACACATTGTTTGACCACAGATCTGTAGCTGAGACAGGTATGTATAGACTTGTGAGCTCACAAGTAGATTATTGAAGTAGCTACTTCAAACATCATACAGATATATGTGTACCTGTAACTTTGAGGAGCAACGAGAGAAACAGAATTTTCTCAAACTTATGTCTGTAAAGATAAAAATATTATGTTTCAGGATATGAGCTGATGCGCCCTTTCCTGCATGAATTCCTTACCTCGGCCTATGAAGACTACGACATCGTCATATGGTCAGCGACTGGCATGAAATGGATAGAAGAGAAAATGAGATTGCTGGGTGTCTCCACCCATCGGGACTATAAGATTATGTTCTATTTGGACTATTTGGCCATGATCACGGTGCACACATCCAAGTACGGAACAATAGACGTGAGTCGAGTTCAACTAATGATTTTCAACTTTAATTATTACCTGTGTTTGATCATGTGGAAACTTTTCAGGTAAAACCACTTGGCGTGATTTGGGGAAAGTATCCCCAATACAGTTCCAGGAACACGATAATGTTTGATGACATCAGGAGAAACTTCATCATGAACCCGAAAAGTGGACTAAAAATCAGGCCGTTTAGGCAAGCACACCTCAACAGGGACAGGGACAGGGAGCTGCTTCATCTCTCCGCTTACTTGAGGGACATAGCTCAGTACTGCGACGACTTCGACCAGCTAAACCACAAGAAATGGGAGAAGTACAAGCCGGACAAGAGCAAGGGGCAACAGGCCGGCAGCAAGAGGAAAGCGGAGGATAGCGCCTCGCCCGCGTCGGAAGAATGACGGTAGACGTGACGGGCGCCGGGCAGCGGGCGGAGGCCCGGGCGCCGCGGACGCCGCGGGTGCCGCGGACTCAGTTCGTACTCCTGCACGGTGTTGGATATAGGTTGTCGGTGAGGGCGTCGGGCGCCCGCCTGCGCCGGCTGCGGCGCTGACGGCCGGCATCAGCAAGCGTTCAGCAACTACTACTAAGTACCGGCCGTGCGCCGCACAAGGCTGCGTGCGTGCAATAAACAGTGACGGGCGCACGTCGCATGCACGGCGCATGCACGGCGCATGCACGTCGATACGTTAAGTGTAGGTACAATAAATTATCTTACGCATATTCGAGTACACGTCGCTTAAGTAGCCCCGCTAGTGGAACTTGACTAAACTGAAATGTTTTAGTAGCGTTTACACCGGTGTAGGCGGACTTAGCTGCACACGATTGATTTGTTTTATTTAATTACGACACATTGCCCCGCGATGATACGCGGGTAACGACGGGGTATGAACATGTTCAGCGGCCAGCTGTAAGTAAACGCGGCCGACAGACGGCTGCGTAAGTGAATAGTTACCCCGGCGGGTCGTGGCGGGTCGTTTGCAGTACAAATGGGTGCTGAGTCAATGCAACAATACGTTTGCGTCGAGCGCGACGTGCTTATGTTGTTTCAAAGTGCGGTCGGTTATAATTTTAACCAATAGTTGAAAAGCATCGTTTAAACTTTATCACGTTGTTGTGCAACGCAATGTTTGTATATAGCATGTATTTAGTGCAAAACAAAAGTTGTCAAGCAACGACCAGAGCGCGCTGCTCGGCACGCACTCAAACCTCCGTTAAGTTAAAAAATACACCTGCGCGGGTACCGACAGATAGACAATAAACAATTTTAACAAAACGTAAACGCGTTAGTTGTTACTTGTTCACCGACCCTGACACGACCAAACAAACAACCCTTAAATTAAACCAATACCAGAAATTTATAAATTACTATCATTTAAAAATGAATCGCTAAATTGTTGCTCTCCGCAAATCTCGGGAGCTTCTGAACCGATTGCGCTAATTCTTTTTTTATAATGTTCCTTGAAGTACGAGGATGGTTCTTACGGGGAGAAAGGTTTAAAAAAAGACTTGAAAAGTCTAAAAGCAATACTTTTCTATATTCCCATACAAAAGTTTCCTAATAATACTTAAAACTCAATTTGAACTTTAATCCTACAACATAAAGTTTAAATGTTAATGGACGTGTTCCGAAAGGCAAAACAATTGAGTGACGTTAGTATCGTATCAATAATTATAGATTTGAAATAAATCGCAGTAACGTCACAATTTTGACGAAATTAACATATATATATATATAAA
>DWHU01000301.1:0-21895 GCA_018247975.1 Parides photinus
TTCTGCGCACGACGCTCACACTGACGCACGCATACGTACATACACACACGCACACATACACTACATATAGAGTCTATGTTATAGACAAACCAAACTCAACCATAACAATAAATACTACACCTAGCGAACAATCCAATTAAACTAGAGCAAAGCTGCAAAATTTGACAATGATTTCGAAATCCTCGTGCCAAAAAATATCACAATGCCTAAATAATCAATAGAATTGATTTTTTTTAAGCTAACTATAAAGCAATTTCAAACACAGTCAGCAGATATCTCTTTTTATTACGCTGGTTTTAATTATAAGTATCACTATACTATTATCGAATCTTACCGATAAAAGATATTGATTCATCCTTAAAAATCCAACAGAAAATAATAAAAATTGTCAAGAATTCTAACTTAAGTATAGTATTTATTGTTATGAACAGCAATAGTATTAGTATATCTTGTATGTATACATCACACGCACAATTTTCTGTAATGTATATATATATAATCAATTGTATTAATGAACTGAACTCTACAATAATAAAATAAGATCGCAGCGTGTGATATACAATCATCTTTAAACAGTAACTGAATTATAAATAACGATATTGCGTTTAGAATTGTATACTTAACCTATTAAACACATCTTTGGATTGTGACTTTCAGAAAATTTTAAGCGATTGCAGACAATATTACAGCTTTTTTTGTATTAGAACTTTAGACCACACGGAGTAATTATCATAATCTAAACTAGACGATTGTGTTCCGTATTGTATATCATTGTGTGTGGTTTTGGATACTTTATTAGATATAAATAACAGTACAGATATCGACAGTGTCAGTTGAAGTAGTTATTTAGATCTTAAACGTGTAATAATTTTTATCTAACAGCTTCAGTGATTGTAAAGATGTTACCAAAATATAACCATGACTTTTTTAGTGTTTTATAAAACGGTAATAATATGTGTCATGTATAAATATTGACCTACTATTTGCTATTGTAGACTCCTAAATAATAGAATTACAACTTGTTTTCTTAAATGTACTTGAAGGTTCTCGACCGCCATTTCTGTTTAACTTATCCAAAGTTGTTTTGTACGTCCCAAAGAATATGTTAATTGGATAATTACGGTATTGTATAATTGTATAAAAAATAATAAAAATACTTATATACCTGTAAAGTTGTTTGGTAGATATAGTTATTTATTTTAAATGGTCGGAATAGTGAATGGGCTCCTCTTTCAAAAGTGACCTTTTAAAAGAGAGTAGCTGGACGCGTTGTATTCTCATTAATAATACTAACATATTTATGAATATTATTAATTCTCTTCCAACTCTAATTCCCGTTCTTTAGGTTGAAAACGATCTAAAGCAATTTAAAGTCATAGCTATGATAAGCATGTTAGAGTTGGAAAAGAATAAGTACTACATATCAACAAAAGTCAAACTTTGGAGCCAAAGCTAATGACAACAAAGTTTTGATCTTTTGTGAAGATGGGCTTGGTCACGACATTATTAATAAACGCTAACGTATTTCATTGGAAAAGCATAAATCCATTGGCATTCAATTTTATTTACCGCGTGGGATAACCGCATTTGCAATACTCATATGTTTCGCATTAAATATGGATAAGTTAGAATCATCAGTATTCTAAAATACTGCTCATAGTAACGACTTGCTATTAATGTGTCGTTTATCATTTACTATTCAGTTATTAAACAACTTGATATGCGTATATGTTCGTAATATTTAACACAATTAGATCGATGATTGTAACTTATCTTTTTATATATATGTATATGGATAGCTATTAAATGTATAATGCCTACAACATTAGGGCGAGTGTAATTGGCAACGTTTGACAATACAATGTGTATGCTTAATCGAAATAAGAAATATATGTATTACAATGTAACGTTATACGATTATTTAAAAGTAAATGTATTACAAATGTAATCCAATATTTCGTCTGGGATGGCGACTCTAATGATATCTAGTCATCGGTTTTTGTATGCGTATTTAAATTGTCTTTTAACCTCCATACCCCTTGTGTAGAGTTCGCCGTTCATACACTTGTACAAAGAAATGAATTATCCATTAGAAAGTTTTTGTAAATGAATGTTTGTGTCGTGATTTAGGATACTGATAAACCAAAGTAATATGTGTCTCTCGCCCTATGCAAACGCTTGTGTTGTGTAGTACGCATTAATGTTTTCATTTTACTATTTTAACATTTTGTTATATTTACTTTTGTTAATTTATTTTTAGATGCACAAATGTTTTATTTTGTTGTTTACACCTCGACATGTAACATTAACTGGCTATTGTTTTATATCATCACACTTAATAAACGTAAAATTTTTGTATTATAATATGGTTTCATTTCTATAACCTTCTAGACATATTGTTTTAAGAATAACATTTTCCTGTAACGTCTTGATAATATTCATATTAATTATCATTTTATATAAATAACGAATAAACACATACGAAGATTGCTTCATGTGTTTTTACAATGAATTTATATAATAAAATTTAATGTAGATCAATTAACACAATAAATTAATTCAAAAACCATTAACTACTAGTTTTACTGGTAATTAAATTCATATTGTAACACTAACTAATAATTGTATAACGACAGCGGTTGCTTAGCAACGTCGGGTACAATACACTGCGTGGTCACATAATTTTATTAACAATCAATAAACGATATATAAAGTTTAAGTAAAAATATCATGGCCGAAACAGATTGGAGAAAGATCTTAAACTTCTCTCAAAAAGAACTATTACAAGCAGACAAACAAGAGTTATGCGAGAGCTTATCATGGATGGAAGCTGATGATATAGAATTGAACTTTTCAGACTTAAAAACACTGTTTAAGTTAGCACAAGATATTTTGAAATATAAAAGTGAACAGGTGATTTCTTCTTCATTTTTTTTCACCGGGTAAAATATTGATATTTATTAATTTTATACACAAACATCAAAGGGTTGTTGTATGATTAAACAATTCTTATTTTCTTTATCTGAAGTATTTAATTTGATTTTACTAAACGACAGGTTCAAAATTTACTTGGAGAACTTGAAACCATTAAAAGGAAAGGGATTAAAAAGAAATCGCGTAATGGATCATCAGGTAAGTCATGAAAATAGTACATTTCTTCAAGTAAACAAATGCATATATACATGTAGTATTTGCCATATGCTTATTTGTAAATAAGCTTGATGGGAATAAATTTATATGTCGAAAATAAAACTGTTTAGGCCATAAGTAAAGCTAGACTTTTATATTGTGGTAAGCGGTGTTTATGTACGTATGTAGTAAATACATTAAAAAGTAGCAATTACTTTAAATTTGTAATGGAAACTGTCTTTTCGTACTTAATCTATTAGTTGAAAAGTTACTAGGACCTTATTATTATTTTTTAAAAAATGTATGTTAAATATAAAAGTCCTAGTTACAAAGTCTGACAACACCATGGAAACTATTTCTCATCAAGAAGAAATCATTGAAGCCAACAAACATATTTTGAAACAATTATATACTGAAATAGCTGAATTGGAAGAGCGTAAAAGTAAATACAGTGACACAGTTCCCAATATAGATAAAGAGATTGAGTCTAGTCCCGATGTAATGACGGAATTGGACACTAAAGTACAACTAGAGAACGAGATTTATAAGAAAAATAAACATATTAGAAAATTACTTGGGAATGTTAAGGTAAGACTTTGGCTCTAGGTGAGTAACAAGATCAGAACTTTGAACAATAAAAGAGAATTAAATACTGATTTTAATGCTAACTGAACATTAACAATTAATTCAGACTCGGACTACTCTCACAAACACATATACTCCGCACATATGTATGTGGCCATACAATTAATTCTGAATATAATTTACGTTTTAGAAGCACGATAATTTCAAAGTAAACTATAAATAACTTAAGTGTTCTTTAGATTTTAGAGGAGGAAAATACTAAATTCAAAGAAAAAATATCAATACTAAAAGAAAAATTGAAAGAAGCAACAAAAATAATAGAAGATTTAACTGATCAAATGCTTAATATGAGCGACGAATGCAAACATTTAAAAGGCGAGTAGAATTAAAATCTTGTTAAAAATTTCAATCATTTTGTATGCATTTTAAGACTACTTTTCACTTTTTACAGAAAGTCTTGGGTCTTTGGAGCATGTGAAATCAAATCTTTTAGATGAAATAGGCGCATTGAGACAAAAAATTCTTTCAAAAAAAGTCGATAACGAAAATATTGAACAGGATGTTAAAGCAAGAATCCAACAATTAAAGGTTGTTAATATTTTTACTCAAAGTGCAGTAGGCCCTTATATAAATAAAAACAACTGTTATAACTAAGATTAATTAATTCATTTCACTTTTTATTTTAGACTCTAGTTCAAAGTCAACGAATGGAGATAGAAAATTTAATGTCGGAAAATAGAAAGATTAAAGGCAAGCAATTTGAAACACAACCTTCTGAGATTGCAGTAGAAAAGGTAAAGTGTAATTAAGTTTATGGTACTAATTCAATTGATCGTCGATCTGGTGAGGGTCGTGGAAAGTCACTAGATGCAGGCAGGTACAGATCTGATGATCGTCATGGAAACCCTTTCCCGCAATGGTTGTTTATGGGTTGATGATGATGAAATGTACTGTTTTTCGATTTTGTAGCATAAAATTCTTATTTGATAGTAACCTAAACTGCTAATCGCTACCTGTTTTCATACTTTTTTCGAATATAGGTTATCTCAGAAGATGAATTAAAAATAAAAGAATTAGGAGAAAGTCTTATACAAGCCACTAATGAAATAGTAAGGTCAGCAAATTTAATAAACATTCTAAAAAAAGAAAATAAGCACTTAAAATCACTTCTCGAAGAATTTTATGATGCATCTGAGTTGGATTTCAAAAATGAAAGTGACGAAGGCAAAGGACGCACAATAATAAACAAGTTGAAGAAAAAAAATCAAAAGTTAGCAAATAATCTTCAACATATTGAAGAAATGATAGTATTAAGAGAAAAAGAGGTAAAAAAAAAATATCGTTTCATAACTAGCTAGTAAATTTTTGTGTAATCATATTCTTTTGTCTAGGTATTAGAATTATCATCTAAGCTCAACTTATTGCAATCGGATGACGGTATTAAAAAGTTGCTTAAAGAACTGAAAGATAAAAAGGAACAATTAAAAATTAGAGATGAAGAAACCAAATCCGTGATAAAAGATATAAATAAACTTAATGAGATTGTGAATAACTTACAAATGGAAAATGAAACTATGAGGTAAGTACGATTCAAAGAAATATTTGATTATTTACATCAATGCGTTCAATAACTAATTACTTTGTTTTAGACAAAAACTTAATTTAAGTTCCGATGATAAAATCCCAACCGAAGGCATTTTACTCGAGTTTCATAATTTGAAACAACAACATTTAATTTTAAAAAAGAGCACTAAATCTATGGAAAATAAACTCGTTGAATTAGAAATGGAAAACAGGGAACAAAAATCTGATATATCTAAATACAGCACATTTTTAAATAAAAATGAGTTATTGCAATGTAGTAAAAGCAGTAAACAAGATGGAATAACTGTACAACCCGAGGAAGAATCTTCGTAATACGCTATTTAATCATTTTTTTTTTTAATAATATGCTTAATATTTTTTTAATTTTGATTTAAATTATGATTATAGAGAACAAATTAAACACACAAGTCAAGAATTCAATGCTCTAGTTGAAGAAAATGAAGGTCTGCGTAAAGGATTACAAGAAATTTTTAATTTATTGAAAAATAGTATGTTCTTAAATTGGCTATAAAAATTTTGCTAAAATAATGAGTTATTGGAAATGTTCTGTTTTTCTTCAGGCAATAATAATCATTTAGGGAAAGCGGCCCTGGAATGTCCTAGTTTAGAAGCAGTTTTAAGTGCCCTAGAAGCTCGACATGCAGCTGGATGGTTTGCTCCTCATTTGGCTACGACACTGGAACTAAAAGTAGCCTTAGGTGGTAAAGATGCTCTATTAACAGCCCTTAACGAATCCAGGTATTGTCCATACATCAGACCACGCGAATTATGCTCCCTGAAATAATTTGAAAAAAAAAGTACTTGTCCTTTTTGATTTCAGGAAGGAAATATTTGATTTATTGTCTAAGTTATCAAAAGAATCTGAAAAGAATGTAGAATTGCATAATAAATTAGTTGAGGCAGAAAATCAAATAAGTAAACAAACGAAAACAAGAACGGCAAATAGTAATATTGAATTTGGTGTTTATAATTCTTGGTTTTCTGCTAATGAAGAGAATAACGTAGATGTATTAAATAAAACGGAAATTGAAAATCTTATTTTAAAAAGAAATACTTTATACGAGAAAGAAGTCAAAAATGCTTTGACGTATTTTAGAAATAAGTTTGAAACATTATTTGATAAGATGACAGAGATCACGGTTATTGCAGCAGATGAAAAAAATAATTGGCGTATACAAGAAGACTTATACAAAGCTCAAATAGAAAATCTTGGTGCTTTAAATCTTTCTGCTGATAATGAGGATGTGAGCGATATTTCTCCCGGTTTAGTTATCTGTCGCGAATGTCAGATTTTGGAAAGAAAATGCAAATATCTTGAAGAACTGTACAAAAATGTTAAATCATCTTACGAGAACATGAATAATCAATTACTAGATTATGAAAGGCATAAGTTATTAGATGACGCTAAATTTGAGACAAAAATTCAAAACCTAATAATAGTAATAGTTAGTCTCGCTGAAAAAATCCGTTGCTCATTACCTGAGCAAATGTTTTTCAAACAAAATATGATATTAAATGAAACTGTAATAAAATATCGACAACTGTTAGAAGTTGATGTTAAAAAAGTGAAATCTAATGACCTTATCTCACGTTTAAAAATGTTCAAAGTAAATACTATGGAAAGCGTTATGAAACAATTACAAATTAATAATTGTAAGTCACTACAACAAAATTTTGATTTTCAGCATTGAAATGAATTTTTTTTCATTGTTCTCATTAGATAGCAACAATGTCGTTCAAACAATTTATGAATTAACATTTTTCGTCTTCGCAAAATACTTGTATTTTGTAATGGATTTCTATTTTCGTTTTTGAAATTATTATCAGCTATACTTTTTATTATTATCAGCTATAATTATACCATTATTGTCTAAAGTTAGAAATATTTTTAGCGAATGCAACGACTGATGAAGAAAAACATGTAATATCCACGGTGAATAAGATCATTGATGAAAAACAAATACAAGAAATGTGTTCTGAATTAATAACAAAAAATAAGCAAATAGATGAATTAGTTAAAAATAATATGACATTGCAAGAACAGGAAGCTAAACTTATGTAAGCATTTTTTACACACAATTATAATTGTACGTGTTTGTGAAAAATCATGAATATGAAACTCTTTCTTTACATTAAACATTACGGGATATCTTTGTTTAAGAGATAATACTATAGCTACAGAAACGAAGGAAGAAATAAGTAATATGAAAAGCGATATAATTAAGTTAAGTATGGAAAACGGAGTTCTCAAGGAGCAATACAAGCAAATTCAGTATCAATTAGACATAGTAAAATCTCAGGTAAAACATCGAATTAAACAACAAATATTTTGTACATAATTTATTAAATCAAACCTATTATTTTTAAATGCATATCAAAGTACACTTTGATTGCTCTTTTAAAGAATATTTTCATTTACAGCTACATAACAAAGAACAAACTCATTTAAACTACGAAACGGAAATATATATGTTAAGACATCAGATTCTTGATCTACAATCAGTAGGAGACAGTAAACCAATTATAGCACGGTACGATATAAACGTAATTTTGGTTTAAATGACTTCGTAGTAAATTACAATACCATATTCTACGTCATAAAGCACGGATATCAGAAACGTTAATTTAATAGAACCGTTAGTTTTCTATATTAAAACAATAACATAACATAAAATTCACAGATGATACAACACAGGTTTTACACCTATTAACAAACAACCTGTAACTTATATTATATTATCGTTAATGTATCTAATAATGAGTGTTGATGTGTATTATTAATTAAACTTTATATTAAAGTTTAACTATAAACACTATAGAAATTTATATTATACAAATTTATATATACGTATAAATATAAACAAATAATAATATACAATTTCAAAGTATCATAGTTAAAAACATAATAGACAAATATATGATTTACTATATAATTTTTTAAGGTTAAGTAATGAAATATTAATAGCACATATACAAATGGGTGAAGGTCAGAAAATAATAGAAAATCTAAAACACTCTTTATTCAGAGAAAAAGAAAGAAGGGTAGACACTGAAGAGGCATTAACTACACTACATAAAGTATTTGACATGTTAACCGTTAAATATGAAAGAAAATTTAGGTAAAATGCATATCCATTCATCTTATATACAATTAAATTGTTGCTTAATAAATGTACACATTTAATATATTTCTCAGATATATGCATAAAGTTATACAAATATTAAGATTTCAATATCAAGGTTGCTTACCATTAACGTCGGTTGAAAATTATTTAAACAATGTAGAGGAGATGTCCAAAAAACAAAAGGATATTGATAGAAATTTGGATGAAATTGAAGACCTGCGGTATAGTCTTATGACGAAGCATAGTGTCTATGATCAAGTATTACAGATATCAAACGCAAATTGTTCCCAAGATCTAGAAATCTGTCCACATAAATTACGGTTAATAGTATCGGTAATATATTTTGGTAATATTTTATTAACTTAGATTTTGCTAATACTTGCTATAATTTTTATAGATATTGAGTGCACCTGATTCTTATTACTTACAAATTCAATATAGTTTACAGTCAAGACAAAACTATGTTGTTATGGCACGCACTCTTTCCCTTATATAAAGAATTAGGTATACACAAGAACGAGGACATTAGTAACTGAACAAAAAGCTTTAACATTTAAATAGGTTTCTGCTAATATATTAATAACATTAATCGTTAACGTGTCAATAAAAATTATTATGTTTTAGCTCGGAACAAAAACACGAGAATTAGAACACAGTAATTCTAAAATACAGTCACTAGAAAAAGCTAACGAAGTATTATTACAACGATGTAATTTTTTGGAGAAAACTTTAATTATGGGTAATCAGGGGTTGAAAAGTTCTGTAAATATTACAAAAGAAAACATATTTAATGCAAGCATGGATTTTGATCCCATAAATGTAGAAGAGGTCCACTCTGATTCTGAATCCGAGAGCAGGGGTTAGTATACCAAAATAATGACTACTTAATAACTGTTCATATATTTTAAACATATTTTTTATTTTAACAGGCGAAACTTTCACGCTTCCAAAACCACGAACAACTCAATTAAAAAACCAAATAAATATTCAGACTTGCAAAAAACAGACTGTTGCTACATCCACTGATTCTCCTGAGCTAATACAAATTTCTAGAAATAAAGAACAAGTACATATCGGGATCCAAAGTAATTTAATTAAAACGAATATGAATAACAAACTTATTCAAACAGATATAGACAAAAGATTTTATGAATTAAATCACCGAATTGAAAGCCTTGGAATAACAAATAAAGAGAAAGATGAAAAACTCGGAGAACAGGGCTCTACAATAGATAAGTTAAAGAAAGATATCTTCTTATTGATTGAAAAAAATAAAACCTTGCATTCGAAAAATCAAAGCCTTGCTGAGACGAGTTCTAGACTAATTACATTAAAAGAACAACTTGAAAATTCATTTGATTTATTGAAAACTGAAAACAATGATTTTAAAAGCTCTCATCGGGAACAATTAAACAAAATAGAAGATGAAACGAAACAAGAGGTGCAATCACTTTTGCTTAGTATAAAACAAATAGAAAATGAAAAGAACAATATTGTGTTAGAATATAAAGAATTGTTACAGAAAGAAAGAGAAGGTAATGGCAAAATTATTAAAGATTTGCAAACGAAAGTTTTGTCGTTACAATCTGAAAAAGATGGGTAAGTACAAGCACACAATTTTTGTTTGGTTTCGTAGAACTAAACTGTCTCAAAATTTGTAGATAGTATTAGTTGCTAAAACACTGCGATTATGCAATACTTAAAAACAGACTAGAAAAGTATTCAATACTGTAACATTTCTGGAAGTCTTAGGTAATTTCCATCCATCACTTCTTATCATACGATGTAGATAGTGATCTGACTCATCGCGAGGACGGACTACAAGCTCTAAATAATTATTGTTCACAGAAAAATTAGTGTTCACAGTACCACCGAAGACAAAATCATTAAAGAAACTATTGCTAAATACAGTGCGAAAAACATAGAATTAGAAAACGATTGTTTCAAATTGCAACATGATATAGAAAACTATAAAACAGAAATGTAAGTGAATGCTAATTCATTGTATATAAGTAAATAATACAGTAATCATTTAAGTCGTTATACCAACAGTGTGAATAGCCAAAGTGAACTGCAACGTTGGAAGAATCTAGCTTCGGAAAGACTTCAAAAAATGGAACAATTGAGTTTACAATTAAAAGAAAGGCACAACAATGAGGTAAGAAAAATGTAATACGTTAAGATTCACAAGAATTCATCATGTACATGTTTCACGAGGTATGATTCAATAGACTCAAAAATCACATAATCATTTCTGTATTTTTCAGGTGGAATCATATAAAGCAGAAAACAAGCACTGGATGGTGCAACTTAATGAAACCCAAAAGGAACAAATGGAGTTGCGTTCACGATTAACTGAAGAAAAAGCTTTACACGTCAAACAGTTGTCAGAAAAGGACGCACAAATAGAACAACTGCGAACCGTCGTACAAAACTTGAAAGTAAGTTTTCGTATTATATTTCTATAGTTGATTTAAATGATCAATGTTCTCTTTTATAAATAAAATATTTGTATTTCATCTAAATAAAATATGATCATAATTTATAGCATGTGATGTTAAAAAGCATGACATATTTCCAGACCCAAATAATAAATATGCAAACGATGTTATCAGTACATGACCCAAGCTTCGATCTCTCAGCTATTGTAGAGGTGGAAGAAGCAAGCGATGTGTCACAACATGGTTTTGATAGGTTGGAATTAAATTTTGAATCATCTATAGATCTGCACGAAATACAAGATGAATTTGCACGAGTGGCTACTTCTACGACAATTTGGTAAATTTTGTCTTAAAAAATTCCTTTTAGATTAAATAACATTTTAAAATAATCAACATTACTGTTTTAGGCAAGAGCCCATTATAGAACGTTTGCGCCGTGAAAAACAATTACTTGGTAGACAGAATAGCGTACTGCGGAGACAGGTCAAGGCAATCGCTGCCAGGGAGAGAAGAGCTCGTCTTGATGCCCAGAATCTCAAAAATCAAGTATTCCGAATGTAAATTGACACTTTTCAAAAGTTTAACTCAATAATGATAATCATCAACAGATTTTAATTATTATGGACAAAACATTGTTTTAGAAGCACATCTGGAAGTAAGGCTGCGAGCGCAGAGTCAGCTGCTCTGCACAATAAGATCGCCTCTCTACAAGCGCAACTGACGAGCGCGCGGCGTGATACACATTCATCTGTAGCACTTTGGGATAAATGGAAACGGTACAAAATATATTTATTTACAACAATATAACTTTTATATTAATATAATATTCCCATTGCTTTTATTCTTATACAGCATATACTATTATCACCTCGACCCATTCATGTCCGAACCTGAACACAGGACTCATGAAAAACGATGACTCGTCTCACAATTGACATTTGAAATATCAAACGCTATACTTTGGTAATTCATAATAACGCTTCATCCTTGGGGGGTTTTGTAGCTGTGGGCACGTCTACACTACATGTAACAATTGTACTAAATGTAATAATTTTCGATAATAATAAAAGACTGTCCGAAAGGAAATATACTGCAGAACCAAGTATCATTTATACTACCACTTAAAATTTTTTTCTTCATTCTTCTAGATCCATCAACTCGAACTGTAATTTTTATTGCTTTTTCTTTCTAACATTTTTTTCCGTGACTCGTTTTTTATCATGTAAATACACAATAGTCTTGCTAGAGCAAAAGCATGTTTTTGCTAAAATTTTCACCATTTTCATTCAACTAGATGCCTCTACATCACGGTCAATCGTTTAGTCTCTTCTTTTATCTAGCTATTATTCTCTGAGCTTTTTGTTACCATACTGTAAGTTTACAGACCATTTGAAATATTTTCTATGTATCTTATTGTAATTATCAAAGTCCGTTTTGCAATGAAATAAAGATTATGAACCATTACATTCCTCTAAAATTAAAATGTAATTTCTTTTATGATTTTTTTTGTATTGTACTGTTTTCATAAAAGTGCACAGCAGACTTCAGAACGTTGGCAAGCCCGATACGACGAGAGATGTCAAGAGGTTACTAAATTGGAGACAAGTTTACATTTAACCAAGTCTGCTTTATCACGACTCGAAAAAGAAAAACGTGTGTTGCTGTCTAGGCTGGCCGAGACACGAAGTAAGTGCCTTCGTGATGTCAGCTGAGCTTTAGTCTTTAAAACTGGACAATCTTTTGACTTTATCACAATTCCAGATGATAAGCATTTCGTAACTGAGAAGCAAGAGGAAGAAGCACCAGAGAAACCGGCTGTTACTATTCGGGAATACGACCACAGCGAGATGCAAACAGTGCCGGTGTCCACGCGAGCTCTACTCGAACGTATAGAAGCTCAACAAAGACGCATAGTAGCTCTAGAAGTCGCCGAAAAGGTAAGTAGACTTGATATTCTGTTTAAGTTACAATGTTATTAATTGACTTTAACTAATAACTTCGTAGAAAAAAATTCGTAGCATTTTTAAATAAAATGTTTATGAAAATAATCTTCACGTTTCAATGCAAAGTAATAACTACTTTTTTTTTTGTTCTGATCGGATAATGAGTTATGAAAAGCAAAAACCAAATAACCTATTACATACGTAGCCTGACCTAGAAGTCAAGTATGTACATTATATTGGTAATAATTATTAAATATTTATAAAATGTGTATAAATGATTTGATTTTTGAATTTAGGGCAACGAACCTCTTGTATCCGAATATGAAAAAGCTATGGCAGAAATAACTTCACTGAAAGGTCAAGTTTTGAAACTAGAGTCAACATTACTGGAAACTCAAATTCGTTCCCCTCTCAACAATGCACAAGAAGTTCAACCGGAACTCGAATATTGGAAGAGGTATCATTCGAGATAATATCATAAAAATAGTTTTAACTACATAAACACGAGATATCTTTTTTAAATGTCACTTTGATCATTTTTCTTCTCACTTGAATCGTAAATAATAATACATTATAACTGTTCTTTTTTTAAATTTAGATAATTCATAAATTATAACACTAGTGCGCATATTATAAGTACTTTAGCGTCAACTCGTCAAATAGAGAACTTTGTAGTATATTAATAAAGGTATTTGTAAAATTTAAAATGTAATTATAAACTAACAATAGAAATTTATACTTTTACTGGTACACTGTTTCTTAAAGCTACTGCAACATGCTTAAAGAAGAAAACACACAACTAACACTTCGTGTGAACTCGCTTGAGAGCGCGCCTACAACGACATATCAGCATCGTGTCAACGACCTCGAACAAACCGTCTTGACGCTCCGAGGTATAGAAACAACGTTAAATAATTATCATCAATACTTGTCCAAAAGTTTTGACTATTCAGTTAAAAAGCAAGTATGACAAAAGCTAAATTTACCATTACACTGTTGCTTGATGTTTGCCTACTTTTGCTATAAAAAAAGTAACACATTTTATCACGAGAATATTTCTCACGATAATTGAATGCAATGCCTACTAACAAATAAAACTATTAAAATTTATTTTCATATCAAACTAAGTATGATAAATAGAAAAGTTGCACTATGAAGCTAAAGTTTAATACATATTCTACATTTTTTTAATTATTTTTTTTTTACTTTATGGACTAGCCTTTGGCTACGATCCCACCTGATGGTAAGTGGCGATGTAGCCTTAGGTGGTAAAGCGCACTTGTTTTGAAAAAATCTATTCACTCTTCTCTTGAAAATTTTGCTTCAAAGTAAGAGTACTATAATAATGGATAAACTTGTAACTTTAATAGAATTATATAATTATGAATACAGGTTTTTTTCACGATTAATGAGATATATGTAACTATTCGATAACCTTCGTAAAGTATTATGAATAGTATATAGTGAATATTTAGGTTTAGTAAGCAAGTTACAAGCGGAGCAAAAATCGTCGGCGAACGGACAAAAACGCGTGGATTCACGGCCTAACAGCGGTCGCAGTGCTTCGGACAAGGTAATAAGAAACATTTGCATGTTTCACATTCTTAATAATCCTTTTTATAATTAATATTACCCGCACTTGACCGACGTTGTACTGTTTTGAACTGAAAATTTAATTTCTGTACAATTTGTACTTGGTACGCAGGTTTTTTAATTCGTTTTTTAGTTAATAAAATGTTTTTAACTTAATTTGAGCTAAGCAGGTATCTGATAAAAAATTATATACTTTTGCACTACTTCTTAAAAACCTAATCAATAATCTAGTTTATTAAATAACGCTTAATATTGTCCTAACTTTTTAGCCATTATCAAAATTTCAGGTACGGAATCAGTTGGAATCATGTAAAACTGAAATATCTAACTTGAAAAAGACTATACAAGAAAAAGACGTTCTCCTTGAACGATCAAAAGATATGTTGAGAATTGCTGCCGAGAGAGAAGATGAATTATTAACTGAAGTTAGTCCAAATACTAACCAAACTACTTTAGTATTAGCAAATTACATTTTACAAAATAGTGTAATTTAAATTTTTTTTTTCAGATAAATTTTTTGCGTCAGCAGTTACAAGAAATTACAGATTATAAAAAAGAAACGTTGTCCGTATGATTTAAAATATTATTCTCAAAATTCAATCTGGTTCCACCAACAAGATAAATATATCACAGAAAACTAAAAAAAAAGTAATTAAAAAAATACATGAATCAACTGTATTTTTAATAGTTATGAACCTTCCTGTTTAATCATTAATGAGCTAATTCTCTTATTAAATTTTATGGCTAAACTAAGAAGGCATTGTATATAATATATAAAAAACTGGCACTGTGACACACCGTGACTGGTTGGTGAGGACATCTTTTAGAAAAGCTAAGTCCAGCAGTGGACTTCTCTTAACAATAATGGTACATTGTACCGTCAGGCCTACGTTTTAAGTTGCTTTGTTGCATAAAATAATGAGCATCATTGCTGCATTATCGCTAACTCGAAATCGATATCAGAGAGTGATACATGTCGATGAATGTTTTCAAATTACGTGCTCATTAACTGAAAATAACAACAAAACAAACAAACAAACAACAAAAACTGCTAACACTCAAAAATTGTTGAATATAAACAAATAATATTAAAATATACTAGATATCTAGAAGAGTTGTTTATAAACACTTCAATCGCTCTACAACACTGCTTTTACGTATAAAAATCATTACACAATCTCCAATTACTAAGTATAACAAACGTTGAGTACCCAACATCAAAACAATCTAGAATATTTAATATAAAAGCCATTACAGAAAAAAGCTCTGCAGGATAATTTGTTGTTAAAACGAAACAATTTAAACCAATAAATAAGATGATTCATCTCCAATACATAAAAAAAAATGATTTTATCTTGAGCTAATACTTGACCTCGATTAATATTAGTAGAACCTGTGTTTTAGTATAATTCAAATACTAGGTTTATTAATCATTATTATATTTTAGGAATGATTATAATAATTTCTATAAATATAATAGTAATATAATTTATCTAAATCTAATTATAATAACAATAAAAAGGAATTCAATACTAAAGTTGCCCGTCTCTTCTGCAATTATCTTTACAAAATTCCGGTATTCACGATTTTTAAAACATTTATAAACTATTCATTTATCAACCATTTATTTTTATTACTTATTATAAATTTTGTGTACATTGGAACGTTCAAACACTAAGTGCTTAATAACAACCCTTTCATTATTGTATTAGGTATTTATCACATTTCTGATAACTCTACGTTGTGTTATTAAAAATAATGTAAACAATAATAAATTTCAATGAAAAACAAAATAAACTTTAAGCAAAACATTAGTAACACTAACATTCTAGGAATGTTTAGTTGAATGACTTAATATTTAAATTAATGAACCTTCAAAATTTTATTGAACTGAGTTCAGTTTTCCACAGATTATAATACTATTATTTCAATTTAAATAAATTACGAGATTACATTTATTCGAAAATCGTCTATCAACATTTAAGATTGAAAAAATTAAACTAAAAAACGACAACCGAACATTTGAACGATAGTGGCAACTATAAATGTAACTGGTTTTATTCAACAACGTATTAATATTCCACAAAATATAGCAAAACAATTTTCAATGAAATCTCTTAAATAGCGTTGCAAAGAAAATTATTTACGCTTACGCTATATAGAGGGCGTGATTCAAAATTAACGTGTTATTACTTTATATGAATTGAAAACTGCCAGTGGACGTAGATATGTGTTCTCTTTGATATTAAAACGTAAGTACAATAAAGGATAGTTAAAATAAGTCTTCAATCTTGAAATTCGGGTGTTGTCAGCAGCTCGCACTGAAAAATAAATCAATCATTAATTGTTATGATTTTTCGAGATAGCCAAGTGGTTTGGGACCTCGGCCTCCGATTCGTAGGTCGAGGGATCGAATCCGGAATACGAGCAATGCAATATCAATCGGTGTGGTGTACTTTAGGGAACTCTATGGTCAACTGCAACCAGCCTTTTGCATGATAAGTAAATTACTCCACAGTAGCGAAAATAAATTGCACTTTCTCTTAATTATTACACTTAAATATGCTGTCCTATTTCATAATTCGGAGTCAATATCAATTGCAACAACATTAATAACTGTTCCATCAGCAAAGAGACAACGTCTAGTTAGTCGTAAATTGAGCTCGTTGCCTCTTGTAAAAAATTAATGTGTATGTCGAAATTCAGTTCAAAGAATAACACATAAGCCGTTGTCCACTATTCTTCATTTAATTCAAACTTGATTTATTATTCATTGTTTACAAACTATCTGCAATGTGGTCACGAATTTAAATATTTGGCTTAATTAAATTGTAGCTTTTTTGCAGGAAATCTTGAAATGTACTCGTTAATAAGTTTATTTGAAATTTTCACTCTTCTGTTAGAAAAAGTTTTGACGCGGCTACGGAATGCATTCGTACTCTTCTGCACTTCGAAATAATAATACAAAATAGACTTTGCCCCTTTAATTCAACCTTGACGATTAATGGTTCACAATTAATCCATAGAAATAAGCATCAGTTTTAAATGCTATTTGTCATGTTCCACTTACCTGCAGTGTTGTTTGAAAAATGTAAACCTTTGTTTAATACAAATATTCAGTGCAAAGTAATTTATACCAACCTGGTGACGATGTGTGACAAGCAATATATATCCAAAGGCAAGAAGCGTCAAGTGCTCTTTCAGAAAACAATGTTTGTGTCCATCTAGAAAAAAAACTAGCGAGTGAACTAAACTACCAAGTGTATTATATAGTGTATAGATCATAGCATATATACAGAATTATATACATTTCTTAAAGAAATAATGTAAATCTTAAATCAAATAATAAATAACCCAAGAAAACTAAAACCACTCATATGATATGCGTAGAATAAATTGAAAGTCAGATAACAATTCCTTAGAAAGTTCATTTTATTATATTGTTTGATAAAGTGACAAATCAAGAAGGATCTTTGATAAGATTATAATATACATTGCACTACATTGCAATTTTCGTCTTGAAACACTGCATTTCTGCAGCGGATATAGGCGCTACATTGATATCTACGTAGATAGTAGCAAAGCATTACCACTAATTGTTTAAATACACATTTAAAGTAATAAAACATAAAACTCTGCTCAGTATAGCCGAAGAATGGAATGGAAAACAAAGTTATTTCTTATCACTAACCTGTATGACATTGGAATACCTCTGCAATGTATGTATATAACAAAGTATTTTTATTAAAGGCAATAAACAGTAACCAAATTATTTTATTTGTGGTTAATGACAGAGTCAATAATCTGTAGCCATTTGAAAGACCGTAAAGTTAATGAAATTATACAAGGTGTTGGAGTAAAGTAGTGTAGTATAAATTTTATTTATTCATTTATTTCATTTAATACTCTTTATTGTACATACATATACACATACTATAATACAATAATCGTAGCATTCTCAATGTCGCCACATAGATTGACGTATCGTTTACCATCAGGTGAACAATCTTCAAATAAATAAAAAAATAATATAAAGGTATTTATTAAAATATTTTGAATTGTACTTAAACATGATGAATTCTGTGATAATGATGTATGATGAAACCATTCAAATCCTATCGAAGCATGTGTTTAAAAAAAAATTTATTAGCAGCTGTTAGTTACAGTTGTGAACAAACTTGTACCTGTATATCAGTTTTCTTGAAGTCCGCGCCCCGTAGTCTTGCAGCTAGGGGAGGCGTAAAAAGTGCAGTATCAGGGCGATCTTTGCCTGCCCGTTCCCAAGGCTGCGGCCATTTTACGGCCAACGATACCAACGATCCTATTACAATTACCCATACGAATCCAATCTAAAATGTAAATACAAACAATTTTATTTATCCAATAATAATAAAGTAGATGTTCATATTAAGGAAAAGGTTTTCTATCACAATGTTAACGATGCTAAAGTAAGAAGCCTGGTAATGATTGGTAGACGAAAAACATTTTTGACATGTAAATTTACATTTCAATAAATATAGCCGACTGGTTTGGAACCTCGGCATACGATTCGGAGGTCGCGGGAACGAATCCGGCGTGCACCGAAGACTTTTCTGAGTTATGTGCGCTTTAAGAAATTAAATATCGCTGGCTTTATCCGCCAACCCGCACTTGGCCAGCGTGGTGGATTAAGGCCAAATACTCTCTCATTACGAGAGAAGGCCGAGTCTCTGCAGTGGGAACATATACAAAGCTGAGAAAAAATTAAAAAAATCTGTTACAGAAAAATACAAAAGTGAAAAGTTATGTATAACAATAAAAAAATTACTTTTAGTCGTCGCAATTTTTAACCTACTCTTAAACTACACTGGCTTAACCTAGTAGTAATGATAGTAAGTAGTAGATGTCCTCGTGACTTTGTATAGGTCAAGAGATAAACGAAACTTGCTTCATATAAGGGCGTGGTTAAGAGAAATATTAGCAAAGTTAAATCTGTCACTGAGTGGATTAATATCACGATAACGAACATGTTATTGTCACCATAAGGATTTATTGGTGATATTTAATACATAATCAACAATTTGACTACATAACTACTCACGATAAAGTTTCAACAGTTAGTAAAGGCTAATAAACTTTATATTAAATCGTTGAACGAAGGTGAACCGTGAACAAACCGTTAAGTTTATACGTGCCACAATAATAAAAAGGTTAGGTCTTTGAAATATCTCCCCAATGGATATTTAACGAGTATTCGCTTATACTTATCTAACATGAATTGAAAACATTGTCATATTTTAACAAAAAAATTGTAAACATTATTTTATTGCTCATCTTATCGTATACTGTAACACCCATACCGTGAAGTACACGTAAGGAAAGAAACCAAATTAGATTTAAAGTATAACAATGTAATTTACATAAATGATGTTATAATTTGATTATGCCTAATATTGTTAACGGAAAGAAGTATCGTATTTGGTACAAGCTTGTTTCTTTTTAATATTTTCCATAATCAACTCAAGCACATTAATGATACAATTCACTCCTAAATCATTCTTATACTTTAAGCTATCATAACTTTAATTATCCTTTACTTTTTTAACTGAACTGTAGTCGTATATAATTTATCAGTTAGAGAGAAAAATATTGTCTATATTGAAACTTGTCATTAATTACTTACCGGACTGGTCCACATGTAAGAAATTCGGTATAGGTAAAAGTACTGGCTGGGGTCTGTATGAATAGGCGGCGTTAGAGTGACATTGTACGGGCAGCTCTCAACGGAAAGTGGGAGTTTAGTGGGAGTGGGACGCGGCCCGCCGAAACTCATCCATAAAGTCAGAGCCATCCCACTTATTAAAGCGAACGATGCTCCCTATTAAAAATAACAAGAAATTCAAATACATATCACATTTTTCATAAATACATATGGTATAGGATTTATAAAACAGACCCCGGTCTCCGATTCGGGGGTTATGTGTGTTTTACGAAATTAAATATCTCTGCCATTATCCGCCAACCCTCGCTTGGCCAGCGTGTGGATGAAGGTCACAAATCTCATTATGAGAGAATGCTCCGGCAGTGGGAATATTTAGTGGGCTGTTTATGTTATATTATCTTAACATATATAAATTACACATCAAAGTGTTTGTCCGCAATAGACTCCTGAACTACTTATCCGATTTTAATAAAATTTGCACATCCGATGCAGCTTGATCTACCTTGAGAGATAGGATAACTTATATCTCAATTTATAGTCGCAATATTATTTTATTGCAAATTATTTGAATAATATATGATAGCCACAAATATTTACTACTTCCAAACGAAACCAACAGAAATCGATACCTGTTGACTGGGTTGAGTCCGTATTCAATAGATGGCGCTGTGTTAAATATATCGACTTAACTTATACTTAAAAAAGTCGTGTTAGTTACAACACTTATAACTCGAGAACGACTGAACCAATTTTCATGATTTTTGTACTTTTCTTCGTTGGTAATAGTACAATAAGTATTAAATTTTAGATTGACGGCCTAAAAAATTTACAATACATTTGCGCTAAAATTCAATTTAATTAAATCAAATTCTGTATTTTATTGTACTAATTTAATAAAAAAAATTACTGTATAATTTTGTGTTCATTTTAAAATCATAAATCTGCCCATGTAGGCGGAAAAAAGTTCGCCGGGCCCCGCTAATGTGTTATAAAACAGATTCTTTGTTTGTCCATACACTGAAATCGTAACAAATCTGTACATACATAGGGGTGTTATCACTATAATCATGAGCTTAACTTACAAATTCATTAGCGAAGGTGGTAAACATGCCGAGGGTGAACACTCCGAGCATCGGTCCCCCGACAGCGCCGAAGATTGTGAGCGCTGACTGGAGCAACCCGCCCAGGTACTGCGCGAGGAACGCCAGCGCCAGGAACAAGAGCCCGTAGATAAAAGCTGCTACTTTCGTCATCCAAGGTATGTACGATTGGTTAATTTCTAACCACCTGATGTATTAATTAAATGCATTCTAATAGATAAAACATCGCTCTAGATTCTATAGAAAAATTACATTTAACTACTTAAATGTTAAAAGTAAATAATTATACAGATTAAGGCCCGCAGGTAATTCATTGAACTCGCAATTTGTTACTTTATCCGTCAAAGATAACTCTGTAGTTGTTTTTCTTTTTCGGGTAAACACTGTTTTCTGGATATTTTTCATTAAACAAAGATTAAATTGAATCTGACCGCGTCATGTTAAGTAATTGCTTTCTTCTATTTATTTTATAATCTCTTAATTATTTATTTATCTGAATAAAATTTCTCTTTTAATGTATATAATGTATATATAATTTATTGTAGTACTTTAAATTATCAAAAGTAATGCATGTTTCGAGTTACACGCTGTATTTGTTTTATTCATATTTAATTAATATTTTTATAATAATAATAATAATTCTAAAATGTTACTCCCCAATACATAACATAAT